>JAHWFP010035481.1:0-15938 GCA_023313725.1 Lithobius niger | reverse complement strand
CATGTCTTTTTCTAATATCTGTTCATTTAGGGCTTTAGGTTTTTTAATGCTTACATCCGTGAACAACGCTGAAGCGTTGATCAGGCTTACAACGCTGAAGCGTTTTTTAATACTAATGGCGGTTTATATGTATCGTTCTAGAATACACATCCCATAATTCATAATTTCTGTCGTAATTGTGCGATTCAGGTAATTATGTATTGAGCAGATTACCAAACATTTAAAACACCGTAATCTTAAAAATGATGCAAAAATCAATTTGTAAAATCGAAAAGCTATTGAAAAATTAGTGCAAACTTTTTTTCTGTGCAAGGATAAATTTGCAAAGAGTATCACAGTGTAACTGTAGCCATGCGTGTTTTTTCCTACTCATCGGTCTTATGCTTCTCGAACATTGTGTACCCCATGCCAATCATTATGGCGGCTGCCATCCCATAATCTCAAAGAGGAGGTATCGATGTTGGCTGCGCCTTAAGCCGTGAATCTGCTAGTCCGGTAAACGCAGTTTACCATATATCGTCCTAGGTTCGATCCGGTTCTAGCTAGGTTGCAAAGGACCCGTGTCTCCACCTGGCGGCTGGCAGCTGTCCAATTCCTGAGTATGCAGTAATTGGAAGGCTGGCAGGCCGCCATGATTGAGGCAAGTCGAACTATGAAGTGTTTGCTTCGTGAGTTGCGCGCTGCCGATCATGTAAGCCGGTTACAAGCCAAACAGTCAGCTGAACTTTTAACTTTTAGCGTATTATATTCCTACACCCTCTCCCTTATTCCTCTTGTAAAGATGAGTGAAGATCACCCAAGATATAATTTGTGTGCGATAAGCGGAGTAATGGGCCAATTTCAACTAGTTTATTTCCTCAGTCATGATTTCAATACGCAAGAAAGGAAAACAGTTAAACTAAACCTCTAACCAGCTACCAACATCTTTTTCTCCCCATCAATTGAATCATCTGTTACGGAGGGTTCAACACTACGTTTATTCCTAAAAATCTGCTTTGGCTCTCAGCAATCCAATAAGGTTCAACACTGCCTAAACGTTCTTGTTCAGAATCTGTTGGGCAGGATGTTAAAAATATGAAGGTAAAATGAAGAAATGAACTGAAGGTATCATAGGTTTACAGGTTTCTAAGAAAACTGAAGACATAGTTAGGCCCCCTCCCTCTAACATAAATATGAATGCAAATACGAATGCAATTTTAGACTTCTATTATTCACCACAAAATATTACAATCTTGAAACTAAAGGTAACTCAAGTTTATCTTCCCAACCTGTTGGTACTCTAAACCTTGCTCCACACCAAAGGTGTTGACATTAAAATTTAGACCCTGGATATATCACGTCTTTTTTCCTCGACTCCAGTTTTCATATTTTAGACCAAGCTTAACAAAATCAAACAATAAAAGGCTATTCTGGTGAGAAATGTTTGACCAATTGTACACCATTAACCTTGACTGGGCAGGCACTTACCTGGTATAGAGAACAACCTCCATCCAGTTCCTAATCTGTAATTTGTCTCTGCTTTTAAGTGCAGAGACAAATTTCTACGCCTTTCATCATCCCTCAAACAATCATCGATTAATTGCTACGTTGAGGGAAACTTATCAAGGAGTCAATGAACATTTTCGGTCATATTTTCACAGTTGTGAAGCCTTGACGAAGCAATTGGACGATAGAAGCTATTCTGTCGAAAAGATTTCAGAAATCGTCAAGCAAAATTGTTGTGAGCGTTTTCAAACCTATGTTTTCAGGGAGATTTTCATAATTGGGTTGATTTTTACAATTATGCAACCAAGATGCAAGAGTAGTTACAAGAAAAGTTTGTACTAATAATGCCTCATCCGGTAACGCATTTCATCCCACTCGAACATGTCTCTCCCTAACGTTTCCCACCCAACTAATAATGTAAGGATTCCTACATGGCCCAACTGCGGTGATGGCTCCTGCAATGTACAGCAAATTTTGTCAACTTCTTCACAATTCCACAAGTCATGATTCTAGTGATTGTTAACAAACTAAACATCTTGGTGAGGCAATTCGAACCGGGAATATTTTTATCACCAGGCTCTTAACTAATTAAAACACTCAGGAAAATAATAATTCTAATACGCAACAAGCTAGTAATTAAAACATTTAGGTAGCCGCAAAGCAACTGAAGACAACATAATAATAATAATAAATATAAAAAAAAAAATTTGCTATTGCAAATAGCCAAGTAAGGATCGAGGATCGCTGACAGGTTGCCAACTTTATAGGAAAAAGAATAAGGGAAGATTTACATGGACGTAATATCAGGAAATGAAACGATTTAAAAGCAAGTGCACCCAGAGAGTATGTCATTGGCTAAACAGGCATGTGGGAATTGAGGGTATCATTCTAAGTTTAGAGGTAGGACAGCTGCATGAATTGGTCGAGATTTATGGTGATTAAGAGCTTCAGGACCACCTCCTTGAGCCAGGACATAACCACCTCGTCGGGGAGAGAATTCCATACACCAATTACCCGTATGGTGAAAAGTTTCCACGGCAATACAAATACAAATGAGACACCTGGGCTGTAAGTTTCTGAGAATATCTTCTGGTACGATTTATACTTAAACGGGAGTCAACACCCAATACACCATGAACAATTTTGAAAGCGAGGATCAGATTGGATCTCAATCTCCCAAAGTTCGAGTGAGTCATGCTTTATCAATTTCAGGCATTGACCATATGTCAGGGACTTAATGTAGTATCACTGAAGCGCATCGATAAAGTCAAAGTCACCAAGCAAATAAGGGGGCCAAACAGGGTGTGCATTCTCCAAAATCAGTCTAACATACACCTTAAAAGCCCATGCTTTGATGTCCCAACTGCTACATAGAAAGCATCTTTTCATTAAAAGCAGTACGTGCATATGCGATGATTGCAATTTTCGACAATGTACGCTGAATTTAAGGTTTCCACTAACACAGACGCCAAGGTTTTAGGTTTCAGTTAAAGAGGGAAGAGGACGCCAATACGGTAAAATAAACGTCCATCAGTATGGTCTTCGACATGCATAGTGTTACACTTAGTTGCCGAAACCGGCAACTGTCATTATTTTGACCAATTAAGTGATGCAGTTATTCTATAAATTCAACAACTCGGTGTAAGTTTTGCTGATAATCGCAGAATCCAGTTTCAATTCATCAGCAAACTGTTGGTTTGCCGAGTAGGGCACACAATTATTGAGATAAATCACGAAAAGTAGTGGGCCCAAGATCGAACCCTGGAGTATACCGTCTATGCTGAGAAGATTTTTATTCCCTTACCATTACACACTGTAATCGGTCACGAACGAATGCGGAAATCCACCTCAACA
Source organism: Lithobius niger (assembly GCA_023313725.1). Classification (NCBI taxonomy): domain Eukaryota; kingdom Metazoa; phylum Arthropoda; class Chilopoda; order Lithobiomorpha; family Lithobiidae; genus Lithobius; species Lithobius niger. The sequence goes on along the minus strand of JAHWFP010035481.1, from coordinate 12,599 downwards.
ATTTACCACCAAAGCCAAGTTTTTCAGTTTTGAAAAAAAACTTCGAGAGGTTTACCAACTCAGAAGCATTCCTAAAATCAGAGTAAATAATATCTGTTGTGATGCTGAATCTATATCACTTGTTCATCTATCAAGACGCAGCAATAGTTGACGTGTCGTGGAGCGATCTGGCATAAAGCCAAATTGGTCCCGAACAATTTAGTTGTTGGATTCAACCTCGGTCATCATTATCGTAGATGATCAATTTCATAACTTGCATGGAGTTACCGTAAGCATAACTGGACGATAGTTTCCCGGATCCGATGCATCTCCCTTCTTGAAAATGGGTATCACGACCGCAGTTTTCCAAATTCACCGTAGCAACGGAAAGTGTGAACAGGATTACCAGGGATTATAGCTAATTTCACTGCAAATTTGTTTATAAAAGAATATGAAGAGTTTATCAGGACCGACAGAATGGCTTTTTTATTTAAGTTTTTACAACCAGTGAGTTAGATTCGGAGATAAACCTTCGTTTAAAAACATTCGTTTATATTAAAAACGAGGTCAAACGAGGTCAATAGGGACGGAATGCCATTACCGCAACAACATTTGAAACAACTTGCGAGTTTACAATTTCGGCCTTTATTAAATTATCAGTTATGTAGTGTCCATTAGGTGAAAGAGAGGTGTTGAGGCCTTGTATATCTTAAAAAAAGGACTGAAAGTGAGTCATCAAAAAGAATTTTTAAGTCACGCGAATGTTGTCACATTAGCTGCGTGAATCGAGTAAGAAGAATGACATATATTCTAGAACCATAATAGCTCGACTGAATGCTAATGTTTATCTGTGCTAAAGTTCAAGTATTTTTAATGGTTTTTGTAGGGGGGGGGGGGGCTGCAGTTCGGGATGAAGCCCTGTAAACTAGCTTGTTAAAAAAATTAGCATGAATTGAAAAGTTTTTCTGCAACTTCGAGGCGTAATTTTCGTACGAATTCACTTTAACTTTTTCAAAAAAACTTTTTCTTTGAAACGAGGGCCTCTTGTAGTGAGGGCCTCCCCGGGAATCCCCATATTTCTTTAAGTATATTCAGTTATTAATATAGAAGTAAGCGCAACTGCAACCCATAAGTGTAAAATATTAAGAAAGAAAGAGTTTTGGCTTTCTCATTGAGGAACTTACTGGAACATCCCCCTCCCTCCCTTCCATCCTTTACACGTCCTGTAATGCTCGCGATTGTTTATTTCATGCTACATTCATTTGCCGTAAACCTGACGTAAATAAAGAATAAATACAAGGTAAAGGGGCAAATGAAGTAAATAGTCTGTATTAAAGAATGACCTTGTGAGGAGACAAGACACACTAGTCTGAGAAAGAAGGAAAAGACAACTGCCCAGGCTGGGACTTGAACCCAGGACTACCCACCGACCTCAAATAATTGGGACACACCTATAAAAGCTTGCATGAGCACAACCATATCCCCTCCAAATCCTTCACTTTAACAGCACGGCCGAATAAAAAGTCTATGTTGGGAAAATGCACCAATCGATAGTACGACAGAAAGCAAAAAAAAAAGGTCCTGAAAGATTCTATCCCCCACCAGAGATGGAACTGACCCATGGGTCGGTGGGTCAAATGGGTCATATTTTTATCGCGGGTCAAGTGGGTCATGGGTCAAGACTGTTCATCCACCGCCCCACGGTAATTGCTACGTACGTTGTTTGACACTTCAGTAGTCTTACGAGTACTCAACAAATTTTCCTGCTTTTTCAAAAATAGTTTCTCCCCGAAGGGTAAAAACCCTTAGTAAATACTTCTTTAAAAAATTGAACCGATTGAAATAACATTGCATGCATTTGCACACTGTATTTTTTCATAGCGTGGGATGGGTCATGATGGATCAAATTTTGTTCTTTATCGGGATTTCAAGTGGGTCGTGGGTCAGGGCTCGAGTGGGTCAGGTGGGTCATGGGTCACCTTCCCTCATAAAATTCCTAGATCTGTCTCTGTTCGGGCGTCGGTTGGCCACTGAAGGTATCGAGGAGGGGGGGGGGGTGACTGAAAACGGGCCTACGGCAGCAAGAAGAGGAGTGGGGTATAGAACTGAAAACAATTGAGAGGGAAATAGGTAGGAAAATCAAGGGTGTGTGAGGGCAACACAGTTCGGACATAACCACTACAGATGTCGTAAAAAAAGTACCAAGTGATTTACGCGTTTTATCACTGTTCGCCGCCATTGTAACGTGTTCCTTCACTGCGATCGTGTAGTCCAGACCAAGTATATGATACGTGAATCAGTTTCATTGGGTTAAAACATTCAAATACACTGAGAAGTAGCGTAGGTACATGACAAATCGAACATTTCATCTGTAATTAATCGAATCACGCAGTTGCTGACTTGCTATCAACCGGAAAACGTAGCTGGATTAATAAGCTGTAAGCGTTCGTTGATTATCAGCATCAATAATCGAAAGCAATGCCGCGTGAGAAACAGCTCGCAATTAGCTCTTCTGCAGTCCACTTACGGAGGCTACCGACGGGTATACGATGCGGGAAAAAAGCCTACACTAAAGACCAGATTGGAAATTTCTGTATCTTGGAATGTGTCACCACTTTTAGCGTTGCCTACAGACACTCTTGCTCAATTGGAGCGCTTCTGACCCCTTATTTTTTTTAAGCCAGCAAAAAGATGTATTGGGGGTGGAGGGGAAAAACAGAATAAAATCTCACTACTGGCTTTGGAGAATACAAACGCCCCTGTTAATGAACGTAAAACGATTCGTCATCGTCATATTTTAAAACTAAAAATGTTAACATCATCAGAATTAAACAGTATTTCTATCAGATCATTTTATTTCATATTTTCCCCTAAGTTTATGAAATCGACATAATTTCAACATCTGTGCAGTAACTCTTGTACCTTTGTATTCCGTGTTTAAACTCCTCCCTTTCTATGGTGAAACTTGGAAAACAAATTATTTCCTTTGCGAAACCACACCTGCTTGTCTGATGACAGGTTTTAAATTTTCCTGCTATAGCAAAGGATAACCTTTATGGTAAAGGATCGCCGTTACTTTTAAAGACGAGCAAACTTAAAGGCGAGCCTTTAAAAGTAAAGGCGTGCCTTATGAATCTATATGGTAGCCTTTAAAACTAAACTTGCAATGATAACTCGTGATAATTCAAACCTCAACACACACGCATACTCAGCCGACGGCCATTTGCATTTGCAGAGCATCATGAGAGGTAGGGGGAGGAGTGAGGTTATGACGCGTCATGAGAGGGTTATAGTCTGATAACCTTTTTTTTTTTATATTTCCAACTACAAAACAGGGAAACATGTTTGGCAAAATTTAAATTTGAAATAAAGGTCTGTCCGCTCCGCCTACTGTAGGCCCAAAGCCTGTTTCCTAGTAAAATTATTGGTTTCAAAATTGCTTAGCCTATACATCATACATGTCAGTCTGAATTTTTAAATTGTGTCTCTGCTGCCGTGCACCATTAGCATTACTAGAAAACAAAACGAGCTCGTTTTATGTTTAAGGTAAAGTTTAACTGATGCGAAATCAAAACAGCAAAGGAACACAAATAAACTTTCCTGTAAGGTTTCACATACCGCAATGTTCCTGTACTGTTTAGTCCACGTGAAACCTTACTGCTGTATTCACATGTTTTTACAGTTTTTACTTCAGAACACGATATGGCTGATTGGTTCATTCTACTTGGCTAAAGAAAATCGCTCAAAAATCGTAAAAACCATACTTTTAGTGTGCTTAGTACTGACCTACAGATTAACTAATTCAGGGTTCGTGCGACTCCTTGAATTCCTGGAAATATCGTTGAAAATAAAAATATAATACCAGTCCTAAAGGCTTGAATATGAAATCTTAAAAACTGATGTACGTATCAATAGGATGAACGGAAAGGAGACGACCTTACTAGAATGATGATGAAAAGTGTAGCCCCGAAATTAGGCGAGTGTGTGGCTTATATTATACACTATATTATTCTTCCAACAATTTTGATAGTTGGGATATGGTTTTGATTTTATTTACGTGTCTAATGGTTGAATAGAGCACTAAGGTTTCACGTGGACTAAACAGTACAGGAACACTGCGGTATGTGAAACCTTACAGTAAAGTTTATTTGTGTTCCTTTGCTGTTTTGACTTCACATCAGTTAAACCTTACCTTAAACATCAAACGAGCTCGTTGTTGTTTTCTAATTCGTTTTATTTTGTTATTCCAAGGCGTTTGTCTGCACTCGTTGCAAAAGGCACTGAATTTCGCTCGCTGCCCTCGCTCATTCAGTTCAAGTCTTTCTTTTGGAAGTTGGTTTGTACGTCGCTATCTATCAGCGGCTTCGTCCGTATTTGTAATCATATCACTCTTTTTTTTTTAATTGTGTATTGGCACAAGTCCACTACCGTGCAGATGTGTAATAAAATACCACGTCAACAAGAAATTGGTTTTCAACAATTTGCTACTACATTTTGCCTAACTTGACGCGACACACTAGCGTGTGTCTAGATATAGGACGGCAAGCCAAATGGGCAACGGACACTTTAGCTTTAACATGGGAGAATGGGGTTAAAATCATTATATAAATCGATTCGTAATAAGGATAATGCTCCGCATCACGCGCGGGTAAATTGTTGGCACAACAGCATTCTCAACTTAGTCACCTCTTTATAGGTTTTTGGTTTGGTTTTAATTTTGTTGTAATTTGTTTTATTTAGTTAGTTTTGGTGTGTAGATGTCACTCCTTTGAAGGGCCGAACCACTCTCAACTTGGAGGCCTCTTTACCAGTTTTTGGATTTGTTTGTTTTGCTTTTTTTTTTTACAGTTGGTTTATTTTTCGTGAATGACATGAATAAAATTTCTTTGCAACGTTGTTTAGATTTATCGTGATACACTGTCGTGGCACACACGACAGTATACACGTTCTCATTGTCCGAACTTTGGCCGTCCAATGAGATACGATGCCGACAATACTAACAATGGTTATAACAATATTTTCGTACTTATGCGCCATCCGACGCCATCCCCGTTACGTCTCCAGGCTCCAAACCATGAAAGGTACGCAGTTCGTATTGTACTGCACCCATTCGTCCAATTTCATAGCTGGAAGCCTTCCCGTTATCTCGGTATCGATGAATATTCACCCTCTGGGCTTTAACATGGGGATGAGCGAATTAGCTATCAAGCTAGTAGTAACACATTTGCAAGACTTTGAGGGTCAGATTTTGCATTGAAAGCTGGCATTCCTACACGAGTTAATTTTTGTCATGTGGGTCATTGCTCTCGATTTCAACACAATTTAAACTTTTGTATCGCATTATTATTTTTCTCCAAGTACCTAAAATGTACCCAACTACACTTCAGGATATAAGACACTGACGCTATGGCGCCGCGCTACAATGGTTTACAACCTCGACAATTAATTTGTGTGATGTTTGTAGTGACGTTTGTTGCCTAACTTGGCGCCACACACTAGCGTGTGTCTAGATATAGGACGGCAAGCCAAATGGGCAACGGACACTTTAGCTTTAACATGGGAGAATGGAGTGAAATCATTATATTAATAAACAAAAACGTATCGTTAAAAGTTAAAAGTAAGGGTCTAAAAGTCAAATCCTGTAAGGAACACGGACAAGTTTTGACTGTAAGGGTCTAGGTGTCAGATTTGGCCAGTAAGACTCTGCTAAGCATTAGACCCTTACTACCCGGTTTTTGAGGAACAGCTGTCCAAGATCGACCTATAAAGACCCATGTGATGATCCATGAAGTGGGGGTGTGAGTTTCCTACTTTGCTTTAAGTTGACATTTTTTTTCGGTTTGGTAACATGGCTGCGATTCCAAGCAAGACAACCTGCTACAAGCGTAAGCGTGTACACCCATTCTGTCTAAGTTACTAAGTCATTAATAAATAGACATAAATCGCTGGAAATAATATTCAGGAAAATTGGAAATGAGCCAACAGCGAAAATCACACACTAGAAATAACGTAGTTCAGTAAGCCACCTTTGTGCACTTACGTTTCATCGGAGTGCAACGGAGAGATTAGGGCGCTATGCAAGTGATCTTGGGGCGAACTGAGTAGCCGGTTCGAATCCGGGTCATGCCACTCCGATATAACGTAAGTGCATAAAGGTAGCTTACTGAACTACGTCATTTCTAGTGTATGATATTCGCTGTTGGGTAATTTCCAATTTTCCTTACTAAACCATTAACATGATCACCGGGTAGTAAGGGTCTAATGCTTAGCAGCGTCTTACTGGCCAAATCTGACACCTAGACCCTTACAGTCAAAGCTTGTCCGTGTTCCTTACAGGTTTTGGCTTTTAGACACTTACTTTTAACTTTTAACGATACGTTTTTGTTTATTAATCCGTGTTAATTTGAGAATTGTATTAAATAGGTGTGGTGGTGGATGAGGGGTGGGGTATGTGTGGCACCTTTATAATTAATTTGTTGTTTGTTTTGTTGCGCCGCCTTTAAGCTTGGTAAATAGCTATGGTCCTTACTAACCTGGCTGCGGCTAGTGTTAACAATAGAAACAAATCCTTTAATCTTCAGTCTATGTCTTGCAGCTGGCATTTGCTAAATGGCATTGTTGCATAATAACAATGTTTAAAACAATGTAAAACAATCAATCTGGTCGTTTGGAGCTCCGTAGCCCCTGAACCACTTGACCAATTAGAAAAGGCCTTATGGAAAGGGCACATCTATGGAGCAATACCTGTAAAATGAGCTAAGAACCAGCTTTACAGGACAAATAGTTTGACCTGTAGAGAGGACAGACGAAAGGTACATCCCCAGAACAAGACCAAGACCAAGAACAAGACCAAGAACAAGACCAAGACCCAAGACCAGGAACAAGAAGTTGTCTATTTGGCTCCTCTCTGTATCTCGGTTTTGGCTGGACTGAATTTCACAATTTTTGGACTGTAGACAGGCCTTTACTAGTCAAGGCTAGATTCCAAATTTGGTTTAAACATTTTTTATTTTGACAGAGTTATAAGCTCTCAAAGTTGAAAGTTTAACACAGAGATCCTATAGGTCGACCCTTACTAACACTCGCCAGTGTTAATAAATCGGTTCGTAATAAGGATAAGGCTTCCGCTTCACGCGCGGGTAAATTGTTGGCACAACAGCATTTTTGGCATTTGCTTAACGCTTTCCGTCTGGCGTTTGCTGATTGGCATTGTTGCATAGAAACAATGTTTAAAACAATGTACAACAATAAAGCAGATCGTTCAGGGCTTCGCAACTCTGGAACGGAGCGACCAACTGAAATTTCTATTTCTATAAAGGGCACATCTCCGGAAGTAGATCTTTCAAATGAGCTAAGAATCAGCTTTCTACGACAAATGGTTTAGTCTGTAGAAATCGTTGTATAAACATGTCCAAAGTCCACCATCCCCGTCTCCATCCCCACCATCATATAAGACAAAAATGAAACTCACGATTCCAGCTTAAGTCCAGATCTCCAATGTGACAAATCGGAAATTAATAAAGGTTGGTACACGTGTTGGCCAAATCCCACAACGCTTATATACCAAATTTCAGTGGTAAATGTTGAACGTCGGCGGATAAATTAAGCTTCCAAATGTTGGCTGTAACATGGGAGACCGAGGTCAAACCTTAAAGTAAAGGCTACCCGCCTTTACTAATATACTATCCGGAACTTGTGTTATGTTTTGCAAATTGTTGTAGGCTAAAGTGCAATTGTCGCAAAGTTAACAAAACACTCAGTAACAAGAAAATATAAATTCTAGTACACTGAAGATATTGCAGATTTGATTTTTTTTATTGAGCAGTTAAAAAAACAGAAGTTCTGATTTTTGAAATTTTTGAAATTCTGATTTTCTGAAATATTCTTAAATTTCAATCAAACAAAAGTTTTAAATTGACCACGATTCATGTCCCTGTAGGCCTTTGCACTAACACTATAAGTTCATCACTGCAGTTTTAGCAGCTAAAAGGAGTTCTTTTTTTTTAATTTAAATAAATAAATAAATTAAATAATAAAGTTTGTTGCGAATTTTCAATAGGTCTGGAATGAACTGTAAGGGCCACTGAAATCCAACCTAAACTAAAATGAAAAGCGTCGAAATAAGAGTTAAAAGATGCAGTGTGCACCCCAGGTTTAATGAGGGAAAGGGGAACAAGGAGGATAGGGAAACGAAGAAGGATAGGATGCGACTGCCTTACAACCAAGGTTAGACCTGCCAGGGACCGTCAAGTTCCCCATGGCAGTGCCAGTAGTTTTGCATGGAAAGGGAAGTGGGAATGCAAATGTAAACTAAAAGTAAATACAGTGACAAAACTGAGTGCGATGATTCATAAAAAATTCTTAAAACGTAAAAACTAAAAACAATATCTATAGCTCCATCAACATCATCAATAGAAAACTCGGGCCAGTAATACGGGATCACCTTGCATCATCACTGTCCGACAACACATCTGTTGGAAAACTAAACTCGGGCAAAACTACCGCTGGGCAACTCAAACCCGTGTTAAAGAGTGACCTGTCTGTGAAGTGTTCTGTCATCAAAATATAATTAAAAAAAAAAAACATTAAAAATCGAAGTCCACAACACTGTACAGCAAGGATAACGTGAGGTGGAGGTCATTTTGGAGTCGTCGTATAGTTCAAGTGACTAGATTTAAAATAAAAGAGTATCTCTTTATAAGATTCTGGAGACCATGAAGAATGTCTCTCAACAGTTCCCAAAGTATCAATATGGCCGACTCAGTAAAGGCGACCAAACAGGGCTAGCATACTCTTGTGGCGATTGAACAAAACCTTTAAATGCCAACACAAACGGTTTTCTGTCTCCAGGAGTAAAAACCGTTTTAATAGTAGTAGCTGTGTAACGCACAGATTTTATTTTCCATACCAAGTGACCGAGATTTAAGGTCACTTGAGAACTGTAACAGGATGATTATTAAGTAATTGTCAAACTGCTCCTTATTGCTAATTAAACTGTATTGTGTTAACGGCATTGGCTCTCGTTTCAAATAGGGAATTTAAAATTGCTCATCGAGTGAGGTGCGTCATGATGATTAATCATGCTGCACTCCTTCTCATGATTGGGTCGGGGAGTAAAAGAGTAATTTAAGGGTTTGTATCCACCTTCTTGGAAATTGCGGTCTTTAGGACCTATGTGTTGTAATACATCATGATGATAATTCAATTTGCTTGTGAACTAGATGCCGTGGAGTCTTCCATATTTTTGGCAATTTACCAAAAGGTAAGGACAGTTAAAAAGCCGATAGACTGGTTTGAAATATGAATATAACTTCCTTGTATACTGCTGTTCAACAGACATCTGGGTCAACTGAATTGCTAGGCTTGATAGCAGATAGAATACTCAGAACACATTTAAACCTAGACAAAATGTGTTGCAGAATTTATTTATAGTTTTAGCAGGTAAGAACGGCGAAATGCTATTATCTGACGTGATATTCTTTGAAATAAATCTGAACGAATTTTAACTTTGCCTAAAATTTCATTCTCTAGTATTTTGCTCGTGTGTTGAATCTAAGCCTCCGACACCTAGAGTATGGAAGCTCGCAGGTGCCATAACCTGTACTCGCAAAACTAAGAAATACGCCACAGCAGTCAGCTCAAGAGAGTACATAATGACAGAAATGTGCCAAAAATGCGGCAAACAAATGCCTACAGCTGCAGACAACATTACATCTTAATGTATTGGAGAATGCAGGGCAGGGCTCCAGCATGGCGATTGTTTAGTGCCAAAAAAACATGTGGAAAAAGAAAAACTCGCAGGAAAAATGGCGGTGTGATTCCTGCAAAATGTAGGCAAATCATCTATGGGGAAAATTTTGATAACATAAAATCAAGTGAAACTAATCGTCCATACTTTCATATATTCGGGGGAAAATAAATACGAATGCGTACCTATTTACGTTGCCTTTTGTGCATCAAAGTCAGACAGCCTGAGCGGGGAATTGAACCCACAACCTTTGAAACCAAAGGCGTAAGTCCGACCCCTGATCCATACTGACTCGGCCTTTAGGGACTGTCCGGAATATGAACCCACAACATTTTTTCCTTAGGGCAAAAACTAAATTTTCAGGACAAAAGCCAATTTTTTGAATATTTGGGGAAATCCGTGCACCAGTTCCTGTGACCGCGTGCCCGGAAAACCACGGAGGGCCAAACTTTTATTTTGGGGAAGCTAACAACTTAAGGCTCAGAATGAAAATACCCACTTCTTTTCTTCGGAAAATGAAGTAAAATCGTTGTAAGGAGATTTAGCAGTGAGGAATTAAATCGTATTGCTAGGAAAATTACAGCTGAGGTGATCAAAGGCCAACCTATAGCCGTGTGTCGGGCAACCTTGGATAGCCTACTTTTCAAATCGAACTTATTAATTTGGATCGAAATGCATACCAAAAGCAAAACTTGTTTGGTTTCCCGTCAACCTTTTTGGCCGTTTTGTCTTGATAAAAACGCCATGCTCTTTCGCTATATTAATCCCCTCGATAAGACTTCAAACCTTAAATGAAATACATGAAATTTGCGCAAATACTTAGTGAAGTAAACTTGGTGTTTGATATCACGACTTCAAAAAGCCCATAACTTAGCCGTACTTACTCGTTACCATGGTTACCATTTTGAGCTAGCGCTGGCCGTCCGGCGTCTAGTGCTCATTTTCAGTTATATTGTCGATTGGAATTAAGTAGCTTAATAAACACGAACACACTTATTACGTTTGGAGCGGTCCGACTTACGTTTTATAATTAGTATTCATTAGTTTGTTAGTCCCGAGTTGCGTCGATTCATTAGATCGAAAATGGTGACCATGTTGGATCCACAGATCACAGAAATACGTGACGTCAGAGGGGCGCCTACGCATAGAGTGTGACGTCACACGAGCTTTTTCCCGCAATATGTAAAAAGTGTCGGAATGGACTGGTGTGGTTCAGAGTACTATGTTGTAACTCGTGCTTTGTATTCTACCGTTGCAGAAGGCCTGCTGAGAGAAAAGTAGCAGGTTTCAACTCCTGGCTCCAGACAAGTTGATTTAACATCATCAAAAACCTATTTTACCAAAGCTAAGAGGCATTAACTTTCTGGCATAAAACTGAAAAAGAATAGGGGGGCAACACACGCAACTTCTTCTCTCGGCTCGAGAAACAAAATTACTTCCTCGTTTTAAGTTCGTTTAAAGGCATGTTCTTGCAAATTAACACATGCTTGGACTATACGCAACGCCAGGAATATTTTTCACATATATTTATTTGGTCAAAACCTACACAGAGTAATTTTTAACCTTGTACAATGTTTTGGACTGTTCACGGAACCTAACTTCACCTCGACTGGCTCAAATATAACTTCTCACAACCTTGAATGGGAAGATGGTGGCAGTTGAGAATGTGTATATAATTGCATGAAAACTTCTGTAATATACATATTTCTACTGTGTTGGTGGTTGGGTTAAAATAAGATTCAGTGTTTACACTGTGCCAGTGGTTAAATTTTCTAAAGACATTCTGTGGCCTGTTTGGGAAATATAACTTCGTAAATTAAGAAAATTGGGCAAGGCAATCGAATATTTTAATTTTTAAATATCAAAATGAATCAGGAAAGTTAATCAAAATTTGATGCACAACCGATACCCCCGAAACATAAGACAACACTTGAAAACACTCACGTAACGTCTTTCAGTTAACTAGCCATATCCTTGGCTTCGATCTATGCTTCATGTAATTTCTTTGATCCACAGAGTATCACAAAATCGACGTAGTGATTATTTTGATGCAGATTAATTGCAATAGTTGCACACAGTTCGTTCACCACATTCCTCAGCGTGTCTGCAACCAATACCTTGAAACATAAGAAATAAACACGCAATTCTATCGTTTTTAACTGCTAAGGCCTCGAAATTAACAACGCAGCTGAGTTTGGTTTAATAATATATGCTTTTAGCTGAAACACTGATTCTCTCATTTTACCGTTCAACAATCAAGTTTTTAGAAAAGGCATAACACGTGCACGAAGAATGAAACTGGAGTTTTCTGAGTGGCATTGTTCCCTAAATACAATGGTTAAAACAATGTAATACAATCAAAATGATCGTTTAGGGTCCCGTAACTCCGGAATGGTTAAGGCTCGTTAAACCCTTTGAAACCCTTTGAACTCCGGAATGGATCGACCAATCGAAAACGTGGTCCCTATAAGGTTGAAGCCCACGGAAATTTCTGCCTCAGATTAAGTTTCAGATTTAAGGTAGGTGCAGTAGTTTTTTCTGAAACCATGTCAGACAAGAACAAGAATAAGAACCAGAACAAGAACAACAAGTGAACAGTTTTCAAATTTACGTGCGGCTCCCTACGTTTACTCTTGCACGGAATTGCATAAAAGTTAGTGTAAAGTTTGGAAAAGTTGCTATCTACTATCTGGCCAAGTTTGGTCGAAATATATTGAATAGAAACGGAGAAATTAATAGTTTTAGTTTTGCTGAAGATAGGACTTCAATCATATACAGGGTGTTCGGAAATTGGTGTCAAATATTTTGAGGGTCCGCTGTGTGACCAAAGATAAGAAGAAAAAGTCCTATAAACATGGGTCCGGAAATGCAC
>JAHWFP010035480.1:0-20458 GCA_023313725.1 Lithobius niger | reverse complement strand
ACGGAACATTACCTCGATATAAACGAATCTTTACAACAAGATTCTTCGTGGAGAGCTACGCATTTCACGAATATAATCCGATAGTAGGAACCAATCTAAACAACGTCAATTCGGAAATTAGAATCGTAATCGAAAACCAGGATTTGTTCCTACACGTCGCGAATAGTTATCTTCTAATTAAAGGCAGGTTACTGAATGCCGACGGTTCTAGTTTTGCCAATGCGGACGTAGTGTCTCTCATCAATAATGGTTCCATGTACCTGTTTTCCAGCATTAAATATCACTTGGGGGATAAGATAGTGGACGAGTTAAAAAACCCCAGTTATGGGACTCTCATGAAAGGTCTTCTTACGTACGGTTCGACCGATCAAGTGTCGTTGCTGGGGAACTGCTGGGTGCTAGATGCGGCAGAATCTTCCGCGGCCAGTTTGAACGATAACATTGGATTCAAATTACAGCATTCCATCATCGTAAAGGAGACGGCTCCTAAAGGAAGCTTCTCGTTCGCCATTCCTTTAAATCACTGCATTTGATTTTTCGAAATTTATGACAAGGTGCTGCACGGTGCCAAGCATGTCCTAACGTTGTGTAGGGCGAGCAATGACGACGCTGTATTCAGGGTAGCTGCTACAACCGTTGGGAAAGTCGAATTGAGTAGCGTTTCGCGGCATGTACCGCACGTAACCACATCCGACGAGCAAAAACGTAGGCTTTTTAGCTACATAGAAGGTGGGATGAACGTGGACTTGGGTTTTAGACACTGGCATTACGGTAGTTGCGAACTTCCTCAGAGCACTAGTTTCACATGGCACGTGCATACTACTTCGGCCGCTGAAAAACCGAGGTAGGTAATTCTAGCTCTTCAGACTGATAGAAAAGATGCGCAAACTAAAAATCCAGCCGTATTAGATCACTGCAGTCTTCAAGATGCTCACGTAATTTTAAATTCCGAACGTTACCCATTCTTGGACTTGAATGTAAATTATGCTACTGGAGAATACTCGATCCTGTATAGAATGGCTTAAGAGTTTAGACGCGCTTTGTACGATGCTGGGGACTTGTGTATCGATTCGGTACAGTTTAAAAAGACGTATCCTCTAGTGGTTTTGGACTGTCCAAGCAATCGGAGAGACTTCAGTCCGGCATAGTCGACGTACAAGTAAAGTTGAATTTTAACGCCGCGGTTCCAGATAACACGACGTGCCCTGCGCTGTTGATCGGTGATAGAAAAATGAGTTTGAAATTGGATAAAGGCAAAGTCAAAGTGATTTATTAAAACAAGGAAGATGCCGAAACAAAAGCCGAAAACAAGTAAAAACGGAAAAAAACAGAGCAAAAAAGAAAAAAAGAAAAAAGATCGCAAAACGAGGTGGGTTTTTACCATTGTTGGCATTACTGGGACCCATCTTAGACCGTGTAGGTGGTCTAGCCGGAGGTGCTGCTTGTATCGAATAAAAACAGCCAGAACGATGCTAAGGTAATGGAAGAAATGGTGAGACATAACAAGAAGATGGAGGGTTCGGGGTTGAAACGTAAAGAGAAAAAAAAGCGAATCGTAGCAGATGGCTCTTTCTAAGGCCAGTGAAGGTCTGATCAATTTTACTAAACCGTTAACGAATCTAGATTTAAACAGATTAGTCAAAGTTTTGAAAATTCCTAAATACAGAGGTACTTTTAGCAAGGATCGTCTGCCGTTAAAACCTAAACCTCGTGGCGAATGCGGTATCGTTAATCTCGAAAATTATCACGATGGAAATGAAAGTCATTGGGTGGCTTACACGACAGTTACTGACATACCCTGTTATTTCGACAGTTTCGGCAACCTCGAACCACCAACATCCATTTCGGAGTATTTGGACACCGTTGAATACAACCATGACAGGGTGCAAAATTTTAATCAAACATTGTGCGGTCATTTCTGTTTATTTTTTCTAAGTTTCTCGTGCAAGGGATATGATTACGAAGATATTTTAAGACGGTTAGCTCTTAAACTCGGTTATCCCCATTGTACTTCGTATGGATTGGAATATGCTCTCTGCTTTGACCGTGGTACACAACGAGTCTTGGTTAGGTATATATCTATCTGGTAATCTTTATCCTCCGTGCTTGCCGTAGCAGCTATTATATAAATCACGTGACCATCGCGCACGATGATCGGTATTTCCGTTATACTTAGAGTTGATGGTTGGAGAAGTCTCTTGGAATCGAGATAAACTTGAAATCCTTGGTCTTTGGGTATACTTTCCGACAAATCAAAAAAATGATTTATTAAACACTGAATCTTTATATCTGGAGGGTCTGAACTAGGTATATAGTCTCCGCGACCTCCTATATTCATTCCCAGGACATACCAACCGGATGTTGATAAGTAGTATTGGCGAGGATAGTTATTGTTACACGTAAGAAAGTGACCTTTAGGGTAAAGACTAGTTCCGCGAAAAGTAACTATACAGTCGATACGTGTATTTATATATCTTTCCATCACAAATCCTATGTTGTCAAAATGATTCTTAGCTTCCGCCACGTCTGGTGGGAGTTTTTTTCTACGTTTGAAGTAGCCATTCGACTATCGATGTAACCCTTAGTAGCCACGTCGTGTTCTGTGGTTGGAGGGAGCGTAAATTTGATTCGTCTATTTTTTGCATCGAGTACCCCATCCTCGTCCTCGTTCAACGCCGTTTGAAGTTTATCTATGTCGTAGGCATCTCTAATAACCTCGAAGATATAGTCTCTATTAACATCTTCCGAAAGGCTTTCGGGGCTCGCCAGGTTACTGATTTGTTTATTTTTTGCGTCGAATATGTCACAAGAGTCCATGATCAAGGCATTGTCAAGTTTGGTTTCTAGTTCGTTTATACCGAGAAGCTTTGTGTCGACGTATTCTTTATTCGCGGCAGCCTTAGATTGTGTCGGTGATGCAAGGTCCTTGATTTGTTTACTTTTTGCATCGAGTAGTCCATCGGGACCTTCCTTCAAAGCGTAACCGAGTTTGGTTTCCACTTGGTTTATGACGAGAAGCTTCGCGTCGACGTATTCTTTATTCGCTGCATCTTTAGATTGTGCGGGGGATGCCAGATCCTTGATTCGTCTATCTTTCACGTCGAGTTGACCATCGGCACTTTCCTCCAACGTAGTTTTTAAATTGTTTACTTCTATTTACTGAGAATAAGTCACCGCATCTTCGGGATCTACACGGGCAGCTAGATTAGTTAAGCGCTTCATTCGCATGTCCAATACAGTTTTTAAATCAACGTAATCCTTAGTTGCCGCATCCTTAGATTGCGAGGGAGTTTCGAGATCTTCAATATGTTTCTTTTCAGCATTAAAATGTCCATTCGTATCTTTTTACAATCCTAAGTTGGCTTTAAATTTTTTTACTTAGTTTTCTAATTCGGTAAATTGGGAATAAATTACGACATCTTCGGGTTCTGTAGCAGATCCGACTTTAGTCAGTCGGTTATTCTGCATGTCCTAATCATGGTTCAGGTCTAACATAAATCCTATACCCGGAACCCCTTTCACATCTCTTTGCGTTCGTTTCAAAGATTGTCCAAATTTATTAACCGGCATCTTGACGATTCTTTTTTATATATAAACAAATGAATAAGAAATGTCTCATTCTACCTGATACGGAAATCTTTCGAGTCTTTTGCAATCAAATTCTCTAGAAGTTAAGACGGAAAATGCGACGAATTTAAAATATGAGTAAAATACGTCTTATCTCCTTCCATAGAATTCAAGGATTTAAAAGGAGTAGGTTCTCCCATTTTGAACAAAGATTCCAGGTGTAAGGGACGGATTTCTCCATTGACCCCTGAATCTCAAACCGCAATGAAAAATCTTAAACGATACATCTGCGAAAAATTAGAAATTGAACCGACAAGCAGAAACCCGTTTCTTTGACGATGTTCAGTTACCCAAATTACTCGCACCCAGCTTCCACCTGCTACCCATTTTGTCAAAAGGCAGACAGTGAGTCGGATAAACCGCTATGTCTCAGAACGTGGGTGTACAACAATATCCACAAAACTAAAGGAAAACTTAACAAAAACGTTATAGAAAAACCGTGGTTTAACTTGGCTCCGTGCGGAAGTATGTCCTTGTCAAAAGTTAGTGGTAAAATCAACTCCGTGTACATCAGCAACGACGCTCCCAGAACCATAAAACTTTGGTATAACGTAGATTACGGAGTCGTTGTATCTAATACATTCAACGAAAAATTTTTGGATAAAGACTTTATGAGTTTTATTTCTGAATAAGAAAAAACAATGGATATTCAAAATTATGATTTCTTCGCGCCGATCAAGAAACCAAAAAATCATTCATTTCTTCCTTCAAACATCAGATGCCTGATTATAGGACCGGCAAACTGCGGGAAGACGAACTTACTCTTTAATTTTATCTGCAACGACGGATGGTTGGATTACGACAGATTATACGTGTACAGCAAAACTCTGTGTCAAGCGAAATACCGAGCTTTACAGTCTATATTTTCCAAAATTGAGGGAACCGTAGGACGGGAGATCGCGAGTTTTCACGACTCTCAAATAGATTTAATTCCTCCTGAGGAGTTAGACACGAAGTTTCATAATCTCGTGGTTTTTGACGATATTCTTTTAGACAAACAAAAAAACATAGAACGTTACTTTGCTCAAGGCAGTCATTCTAACGCCGACGTTTTTTATTGCAGTCAGTCTTACACCAGAATTTCCAAACAAGTGGTTAGAGATAACGCCAATTTATTAATCGTATTTCCCGTGGACGATTTAAACCTGAAACATTTGTACGAAAATCACGTCGGTCCTGACATGGAATTTCCGGAGTTTAAAACGTTGTGTAGAAGGTATTGGGACGATCCGTACGGGTTTTTATCGATTGACAAAACGTTGAACGAGGGACGTTATAAACGTACGTTTTCGTTCAATGATAAAAACAAAAGAAAGAAAAAAGATAACATTGAAAAGAAACGTGAAGTAGTAAATCTCAAAAAACGTTTATGGGAAAAATGTTTGAATCAACGTTTGGATGAACGAGATCAAGAACAATCTTTACAAGAATTTTTTAAACCCGTCGTTAGTACTTTAAAACCTACCATTGTTAATCCACCACCACCCGTAGCGAGTCCTGCGATTGCCGGTTTTCCAACGAGTAAACGGCTAAAACGTGTACGAATTATCACTCCCATAAAAAAAAACGTATAAATCCGAGGATGAAGATGATTAAGAGTGGGAAACCACGGTGAAAGAGACGGAGAAGTTTGAACCTTCCGTCGAGCATTCAACTCCGATAGCGTGAGATCCCAATCTTTCCGAATACTCGACTCCAGCTACGCGAACCGAATACGCATCTATCAGTACAGGTTTGAAAGTCACTCCCACACTTTCGGCAATACAAAACAGATGCGTATCAACGCCTCCAGAACTTCCAAATTTCCCAACCCTCAGATCTTTGGATAGTCTGTTATCTGGCCAAGTCATAGGCCAAACAGCGAAATATTTCCTGATGAAATTTTTCCAAAATCCCAAAGAGACCGATCCTGTCTTCGGACTGCAATACGACATGAAAACTGGAGAAATGAGCATTGCTAATAAACCCGTAAAAATATTCGAGAACGACATAGTGGTCGGTGGTAATCAGTACGCGGGAAGACGAGGACTTTGGAGTTTGCTGGTTTTTAAGGATTTGAAGGAACCGTCGTACGCTCCCAAAGTCAAGGCGAATTACGCTTCTCTTTTAAAAAACACGCACCCTATCTACCAAAACAACGATCCGGGCACTCGAAAACCTAAGTCTAATCGTAGTGCCAAGTATGAGTGGATAATCGGTCCTATCTGGGAGGATATGAAAACGAAGAAAAAGGGAACTGGTATGGTAAAAAAACCGGGAGCAGGGTGGATTACAGGTACTACGACGATCCTAACGATCTGGTGAAAAGACTGAGGCTTTTGTACGGGTCAACCCAAGCGGGTCACGACGGTCACAGGAACGAAATGATAGAAATTTAATCGGAATTGGAACAACAAAGGGTCGTCACGGCTAGAGAAAAAAGAACGCCTATCAGAATTTAGGTTTACGATAAAGAAATTTTGTATAATATTGCGCGAAATATAAACGATCCACACCTAACCGGCCTGAACCTCCTACTATTATTACATCGAAAAATAACATAAACATGGAAGTCTACTTTTGCGAAGTGTACGGAACGAAAAGAGCTTCCTTCATCAAGTCTGGGAAAGGAATCGTAAATAAAATCGTAGACCATTTACCGGTAGAAGTACATTTACCTGGATATCAATATTGCGGACCAGGAACAAAACTAAATCAGAGATTAGCTAGAGGGGATCCTGGAATAAATAAACTGGATGAGGCGTGTAAAGAACACGACATCGCCAACTCAAAAAGTTCAAATTTAAACGAACGACACGTCGCCAATGAAATTGTTATATCTAAAGCTCGAAAAGTACGTAAGGATCCTTTGACCTCTTGGATAGAAAAATTAGCCACTCTGATCGTTAAAAAAATCATGGTGATAAAGCTCAAGTTCGGAATGGGAAGATAAAAAAACGAAATAGATCAACTCGTAAACGAACTCCACAAACCGACGCGGAAACATTTTCCGAGGCGGAAAGTGATTGTGAGGAGTCTGAATGATCTATGGCAAGTGGACTTGGTGGAAATGATACCTTACTCTAACGTTAATAAAGGATTTAACTACCTACTGACTTGCATAAACGTCATGTCCAAGTTTACTTGGGCCATTCCCCTTAAATCAAAATCCGGTGTAGTTGTTACGGAAGCTTTTAAGAAGATTCTCGAAGGAACGACACCCCCTAAAAATTTACAATTTCATTTAGGTAGTGAATTCTACAATAAACACTTTAAAGCGCTCCTTAAGCGTCACAACATCAACCTGTACTCTACCCATTCTGAGAAGAAAGCGAGTGTTGTAGAACGTTTCAACAGAATGCTGAAAACTCACATGTGGAAACAATTTACCAAGCAGGGGAACTATCAATGGGTACACATTATTGATGAGTTAGTTTCATGGTACAATAACACGGTTCACTCCCCAACTAAACTAAAACCGAGGGAAGTAACCAAACGTCACGAATTGTCACTGAAAATTATACCGAAACAATCGTTGAAAAAACCCAAATTTGTCGTAGGAAATAAAGTCAGAATTTCTAAAGTTAAGAAAAATTTTTTAAGAAAGGGTATTTACAAAATTTTACTAACGAAGTTTTCACGATCGGTAAAGTACAAAAAACCGAACCCGTTACTTATCTATTAAAAGTTGAATTGAACGAACCGGTGCTCGGAGGTTTCTACGAACAAGAAATTCAAAAAAACTCTCGTGACTGATTTATTTTTAGTGGAGAAAGTATTAAGACGAAAGAAAGATACAAATGGAAAAATGATCTATTTCGTTAAGTGGAAGGGATATGATTCAAAATTAAATAGTTGGACGGATAATATTAGCAGTTTATCCTCTTAAGCACTCAAACTTCTAATATTATCGGTCTAAAATGAACTCGTAAACGGTTGAAGAAATTTTTTCCCATCCTTCCAACTTTTTGTTCCTCAATATAAAAAAAGGATAAAACATTTTTGTTCCTCAATATTTCTTTAAAAAAAAATATACAAATTTGAAAATGTACCGTACATTTTTATTCCTCGTTATTTAAAAAAAAGGATTTCTTGTTTCAGAAATAGAAATTAAAACCGTTTTCACCTGCATTTATTGCCAAGAAACCTTCCGTACACAGCATCTGCTGTGAAACCATCTACGTTCGAATCACCCCTCTGACTGGGAAGAATGCGCTTGTTTCGTAGACGATTTATCCGATTATTTCAACAATCACTGCCTTTCACAAACGCATGGACTTTGTCACCGAAGATACGAAATGCCACTGTCGGAAGAATTCGGTGATCCACTTCGCCTCTTCCTGTCTGCACACATGGCTTTGCAAAATCTGCTAGTAATTTGTCTGGAACAGATGGTTCATTGTAAGGTGCAGCTTTGTTAGGAATCGAATTTTTTAGAAACGAGACATTATCGGAGACTGGTTTTTGGTACAGATATTCGGAATTATACAACTCGAACGACATTCCCGCTGTATTGGAAGAAGCATTCCGTAAAATTCAAGAATCCATCGACGTTTATGCCAGGGAAGGAAGTGGTTGGGCTATAAAACGAATCACCAACTTGATCATCAGAGTGGCGGAGTATCGACTGATGCAAGCTACGTCGTATATTCCACTCCCTAGAAAACTCGAGGCCAATTCGTAATCGGTGGTAAACGTTCAAAGTCTAAACGATTCAAAATGTTTTCTATACTCTACGCTATCGTCGGGTTTGGGGTTAGACAGCACTAACCCCGAAGATTACGAAGGGATCGAAGACATGCTCGACACTAGCTCTCTCTCTCTTACCCGACCAAGTTCGAGGAAATTGTAAAGTTTGAAAAGCTGAACGATCTTTCGATCAAGATCGTCGGTGTTAACGATGATGAGAGATTGTACCCTCTCAGAGTTTCCAATAACTACGACGGACTACCCATCGACCTTCTCTCGTTGAGTGACGCGGACAACACCCATTACTGCGGCATTACGGACATCGCTACGTTTTTAAGTTACCGAGGCTCGGGGACTCACGCCAAATACTATTGCCGAAACTATTTCACAGGATTTGCAATGGTGTGGATGCTTTTATTTCGCCAAAACGAATGCGTCAAAATCAATCCTGTGCAATTTCTCCGATTTAAAGCTGGAGGAGACAACTTTCTCGAGTTTCGACATTTTAACCGTCAAAACCCCTTTCCTCGTATCAGCTACGCCGACTTCAAGTGTCTACTCTGCCCATCCACACTGCTCAACCGGGACCATCGACGAGCTCGACTACCCGATTTCATCGACACGCACCTTGCAGCTTCGGTTACGTCGTGATCGGTCAGAACGGGGAAATCGTTAATCGAGATTACTACTTGGGAGAAGATGCGGTGGAAGTTTTTTATAAACGCATGAAGAAAGAGGGGGGGAGATGAGGCTTAATGGCGCGTCGACAGCTAGTTCATTAGCGCCAACCTCAGTCACAGTGCAGTGGTCCGGGTTGCCACTGCACCACACATTACAGAGATATTATTCAAACCCCTAATCTAAATCTTGTCATACATCTGTACCTCCTGCAAAAATTGAAAAACACCGGACAGGAGGACAGACTTATCGCCCAATTGGCGCACAATGTCATGCGGAAGATGGAAACGACGACGAAAACCATCAAGATGGCAACAATCAACAAGGAAGTGCCGGACCGTAAGTGGCCGCCGACACCAATACCATGAAGAAAGAAGCGCGACATTATAATGAGTTGTTGAAAAGGATACTACCCCTCAATCTTTCCCCAGCCGAACAGGTCAGTTACGAAGAAGCCAAACTCTGTCACTATTGCGGAAAACCCTTCCCCTTTTTGGTTTCTAAAGGCCACCCCCAACACTAAAATTAGGGATCACTGTCATATTAACGGAAAATATAGAGGACTGGCTCACTTGATATGTAATCTCAACGCTCGAGAAAAAAGAACCATCCCAATTGTATTCCACGGTCTAGAAGGGTATGACATGCATCTTCTCGTACCCGCAGTGCACATGTTTAAGTGTCAGGAAGACGTTATCGGTGGGAATGCCGAGCGTTTTCAAAGTATGACGATCAAGAGGTTAAACAGCGGGATAAGCCTTCGATCATAGACAGCGTGAATTTCTTTAAAGCTTCGCTGGATACTTTGGTCAAACGCCGCAAGAGCTTCCCGATTCTCGAGGCGACTTTGGACTCTGGTTTAAAATCCTCTTGGTTCGTCGAAGAAACCGCGCGAGAGAGCGTTGTAGATCTGCTGACACGGAAGGGTGTTTACCCCTACTGGTACGTTACCGACATGTCGGTCTTCGAAAAAGAAGAGCTTTCCTCTCGAAAATTCTTTTTCTCTCAACTGAAGGATGAAGAGTTGGCGGGTGAGGAGTACGTGAGAGCGCTCAACCTGTGGCTCAAGATGAAAGTAAAGAAATTCGGCACCTATCACGAAATTTACCAGATGACCGACGTTTACCTACTCGGGGACATCTTCGAAGATTTTAGGAAAATATGCCTCGCCAACAACAAGTTGTATCCCTGTTACTACATGTCTACTCCGGGATTTAGTTGGGCGGCACTGTTGAGAATGCAGGAATCTAAGTGGGAGTTGTTTTTACACTCGGGAAAACACAACATGATAACTTCCAGCATCAGAGGCTGCATGTCGTTTATTTGCAAGTGATATTCGAAGGCGAACAAGAAACATCTGGCTAATTCCAATCCAGGCAAACCTTTCATTTACATAATTTACTTGGATATGAATAACTTGTACGGTTTCGCTATGAGAGCTCGTCTCCCCTACGACGGATTCCGCTACTTGACCAAGGAAGAAATTCGGACCTTGGACGTTGACACCATGCCGGACGATGCGGATGTCAGATATATACTCCAAGTCGACCTAGAATACCCCGCGGAGCTTCACGACTCGCACAACGACTATCCCCTAGCTCCCGAGAAGCTCGAGATCGGGGAAGACCTCATCTCACCCTTTTCCCGAAAACTAGCGGAAGACATCAATCACAACATCAAACCTTCAACCAACTTCGTGCCGAATCTTCTGCACAAAAAGAACTACGTCGTTCACTACCAAAATTTAAAGTTCTACCTGCATCACGGAATGATTCTTTGTCGCATCCGAAGAGTACTGAGCTTCAACCAGAAACCCTGGATGGAGGGGTACATCAATTTCAATACGGATAAAAGGCAGCAATCGACCGCACCCTTTGAAAAGGATTATTTAAAACTGTTAAACAACTCGGTATTTGGCAAGACGATGGAAAATAAGCAGAAGCGAGTCAACGTGAAACTGTGCACCGATCCCAAGAAGGCTGTCAAGTACACCTCCCAACCTCACGCGGATTCGTTCGAATCCTTAACGAACATTTAGTGCAGATCAACCGCAGAGTCAGGAGTGTCTGTTGCGATTTACCGACGTACTCGGGATTCAATATCCTGGAACTGTCAAAACTGGCCATGTTCCGCTTCCACTACGAATACGTTAAACCCACGTACGAGTATCGTGCCAAACTCCTGTTTACCGACACTGACAGCCTCTGCTACGAAGTGGAAGCGGACGATGTTATGAAGCGAGACCGTGAACGTTTCCATACCAGCAGTTATCCGAGAGATCATCCGTTGTACTCCGAGGCGAACAAACAGGTCCTGGGAAAGATGAAGGACGAGATGGCAGGCGTTCCCATCTTAGAATTCGTGGGTTCACGATCCAAAATGTACGCCATTAGAGCACAGAAAACGAAGACGTCCATGAAGGCTAAGGGTATCCAGACATCTTTCGTGAAGAAGCACTTGGACTTTGAAGATTACGAATCCGCTCTGAGAACGCCACTGCTGAAAGAAACCTGGACTAAAATCGCCAGCTCAAAACACGAACTAAGCACGGTGAAAGTCACGAAATCGCTCCTCTCTGCTTACGATGACAAACGTTTTATGCTAGACAATGGGGAAGATACGCTAGCTATCGGTCATCGAGATTCCAGCACGAGGCGAGAGTACGAAAACGACTTCGACTCCAATGTAGACGTCATGACCGACGAGGAGGAGGAGGAGCGAGCGAGTTTAACGTTCATCTCGAAGGAGAAGAAGGAGTTGAACGATGCTAAACAAGAGGAGGAACGGGTTAGATCGGTACGACGATCCACGGTACTGGAAGGAAAAAGAAAAATCTAGGCGAGAATGTTGGATAGGGAAAGACGGGCCACGATGTGCCCGGAACTGAAAAAGGCGAGATTAGAGAAAAATGTTGCTTGTATGAGGAAGGCTCAAGAACGAGAGTCTGAGGAGGAAAAGAAAGCCAGATTGGAGAAGGATGCTGCTCGGAAGAGGAAAATCCGCATGCTTTTGAAATGAGAGACCGTCAATGCCATCGGGGATTTGCACCCAAGCAGTCATTCCCTTTCCTTCCCACCCCCTTTTCTCCTCCCAATACCACCCGCATCCCACCTCTCCTATAACTGCAACCTTGACGCTGGTGGATAGGCTTACCCCCTGGTTGAATATGCGAATATTAAAAAAAACAGAGTTAGAAAAAAAAGCTATAAAAATAAACTCGGATTTTTTTGGCAGTTCAATTGGGGAAACCAATAGTAGTATCAATCAAAAAAAGGTATCACCCTCCACCAAATTGACCAAAAAACTGGAAGTCACGTCATTACCCCCACTTTGATCACCTGACGGAAGTGACGTCATTAGGGTGTGTGACGTCGTAAGTGAGGTATCATGGAGGCATCAAAAGGAAACGAAAAGGCATCAAAAAGCACTTTCCTACCATCCTCCAGATCGACGAAAACTAAAAAGGGGGGGGGATAATGACATCACTTCCCACCCTCCTCCAGATTGACTAAAAAAAAGTACCAAAAGAAACTTTTCCACTATCTTCCAGATTGATGAAAACGAAAGAAAGGTAGCAAAAGGCACTTTTCCACCGGAAGTGACGTCATTAACCCCACTGTGACGTTATAATTGAGAGTCATGGAGGTATCAAAAGGATGCAAAAAAGTAGCAAAAGACACTTTTCCACCATCCTACAGATTGAGAACGAAAAAAAAGGTAGCAAAAGACACATTTCCACCATCCTCCAGATCGATGAAAACCGGCAGTGACGTCATTACCCCCACTTTTAATCACCTGACCGGAAGTGACGTCATTACCCCACTTTGATCACGTGACCGGAAGTGGGGGTAATATCGTTACTTGTCCAGGGATGTATGTACAACTCAATTGCGTTCTTACTCTACTAATTATAATGATTTATATTAGGAACTAACCTACGGCTGTTTCTATACGTTCAGTGTTGTGATTTTCGTGTCATTTTACCTCGAGTTCCATCTTTAAACTGCTGCAGTTTAAGTTATGATGCTGGTAATCGGATGTCATTTGACTTACACTGGGGGTACATGGAACTTGCTAAAGCGATATGCAGTCAATGCGCATTGAACTCACATCGCCTTCAGTTCAAGTCGCTTTGAGCAAGGAGTGGATACATGGACGTAGAGTTACTGCGACTCCGCCCACTCTACGCGTACAATCATGGCACCTGTCCTAAGTCGCCTTGAGAGCAAAGTAGAGCTGGAATCCACACATGCTCAAAACCTATCACCCGGTCGTGTGATCTTCGGCGAGTTGTGAATGTAAATAATACTTAACATTTTTTAATGAAAAAAATTTCTTAAAATACAAAGTTTATTTTAATTGCATACCGAAGCCAGAAATAATAATTAGTATAAGAATTCATTCCTATGTCCTAAATGACAAACGCGCCTTTTCGTTCCTTGAGTTTTAGTGCCCGCCATCCCTTTCCTAACAGACACTCTGACCAACACGTAAAATCATAGGCCTACACAGTGTAGGTGGATGGGGTTCAACAAATAGTGGTTGGGGAGGGCACGAAATGTGCCATTTAGGGAAATGTGTAAATATGCAATACCTTTTTTTGAGGGGGTGGTGGACTTATATACAATGATAAGTTCGTGTGTAAAAAAAGGAGCCGTGGGGGAAAAACCTGGAAAACACTGATCAGTAAAAAAAAAAAACGCGGTAAAAAGGTGTAGAAAAAAGCTGATAAAAAACACGCAGTGAAAAGTTGCAGAAAAAAAAAGATAACGACGAAAAAGCGTGAAAATTTACAAAAAATACTGACTAAATGAATGTGGCAATGTGTATATTCATCATTCATTAGTTGAATGCTGCTGGATCAAGGTTAACTTAATCATCCTGGAAAATTAAATTAAATTTTTAATTCGGAAATAGTAGGTCCGGGAAAGGGTCGTCCTTATATTAGTAGGGTGTCCTAAGATCATTAAAAGAAAATTCATGAAATCACTAGTTTCCTCTAAAATTGAGATGGAGTAAAGGCCCGGGGAGGGAGGGGGGGTGGGGAAGAAGAGTCGGGAAATCTTACATTTTTTCTAGAAATTTCGTAACGGGGAGGGAATTAGTAGAAAATAAAATATTTAGTTTGGACGACTTTGACTACTTAAAAGAAAATTCGGGAAAACCTCAGTTTTTGTTCTAAAAACTGTTTCAATATTTCCCTGCGATAAAATTTTGATATTTTTTCCGGATTTGTTTGTCTTCCCCCCCCCCCCCCCCCCTCGGGTTATTCACCCCCCCTCCAAAAAAAAAATGGCGTGGAAACAAGAATAAATAAGATATTGGAGGAGCAAATAGGACATAGGTAAAATGCGAAGCTTGCCCCTGAGTAAAAGTTTTGTTCAGAATAACAGTAGCGATTTTTCCTAGATTTCTGCCCCGCCAAATGTCAACCTGCAGATTGAAACAGAGTTCAGGGGAGAAAAGGCAAGGCAGCAGCCATGAATACCAACCAGCATAAAACCACTGACACTGTGTAAACACTGAAACTCATTAAAACCCTGCAGACCAACACAGTAGAAATAACTATCACAAAAACTAAACAAGTTGTGGTCAAACATTATCGCTGTATCGTCTTCTGTCAATAGCACACGAGGTGCCCTTGCTTGGGTTTGCTTCGCCATGTTGACCCTAGACCGGAAAGGGGAGTCGGGCGCAAGTTCACCCCGTCCAGTGACGTAGTCGTGCCTTTTTTCCAGCCAATCTGCAAGTCCAGAGAAAGCTAGAGCGACTTGAGTTAACGCGTTAGCGGTTACATGGAGGTTCTCACATCGCTTTGAGTTCTCACATCGATGTGAACAGGTGGATTAATTGAAGACGACGTGACGTCGCTTTGACGGGGGTACATGGACCTTCTCAAGTCGACTTGAGTTTAAAGCGCCCTGAAACTCACATCGATGTGAGCTCAAGTCGATTTGAGAAGGTCCATGTACCCTCAGTGTTAGATGAAAGACGAAGATATATATTTCCCAACAGGAGTAATAAAAACGACTTACATCATTAAGGACGTACGATGTGCGTGTGTGTTTGTACGTCTACTCCTCTGGAACCAAAGCACCTACAAACATGGGAATAGGACCAAACAAAAGAGAATTCCGCTCAGGTTAGGCCTATTTTCATCGGTGTAACTTGATATTATGACCCCCAAATATGCCAAAAACCCTGAAAAAGTAACGTCAATTTTTTTAAACCCTCTTGAAGTTTGTTCATCACGTCATAGTTTGTTTAGCTGAGGAATTTTAGGGTAAAAAAAACGGCAATCGACCTAACAATTTAGCAGGAAGTTGAGACTTGCCACAGTTGTTAGTTAAGCCTTGCTGATGAAAACTTTAAAAGACCCCATTAATCCCTGCTGTGCTTCAGCCTCCATCTTGGAAAATGGTGTCCGATTTTCTGTTTTTTGGCAAAATAAATGGCAATCGACCTACCTAACAAAATACCAGGAAATGTAGACTTGGCACAGTTATTAGTTAAGCCTTGGTGATGAAAACTTAAAGTCCCCATACATCCATGGTGCGCTTCAGTCGCCATCTTGGAAAATGGTGCCCGATTTTCTACTTTTTGGCAAAAAATTATGCTAATCGAATCCTTGCCTCCACAACGAGTGCAACTGCAGAGCAATATTCATGCAAGGTGTTTCTCTGCAGGTCCAGGAATGGATAGGAAATAGCATCGATCCGACTGAGTGGGGTTGGTCCGTGACAAAGGGATCACTGAGATCTGTTCTGGAAGCAATTCCATCAGAACGTCTGAAGGTAATTTCATGGAACTGCAAGGGAGGATGCACCAATAAGAGATGGAAGTGTGTACAGACCGATTTGTTGTGCTCAGCTATGAAAGTAGGACTGATTTGGACCCAAAATTGATGAAATTGTTCATTTTCTGTGTAAAGCATTAACTTTATTATGGGTACACATTAGGGGGGCTGGAAAAAAAGCCATGATAGGAAGTTCAAAATCTGCCACCCCCAACGCGGTTTTTTGAGTTTAACTCCTTAACCGTAACAAAACAAAAGAATAATGTGAACCAAAGACGTTCAGCACACAATTCTGGGAAGAAAAGGAATTGTATATCTTTTACGTAAAATCAACCATTGAATCCCAAAAGCGTGTTTAAAGCACATCACCCTTAATTCACGCGAACGCTCCGTTTTCAATTGGTTGTTATACAGATCTTCGTGTTCAAAGTTTTCCTGCAAGCCCCCACATTAGCCTAAATTGGTCATGCTTAGAATTTTCTGAAAGGTGGTAACCTATCCTTTCCATTAACCCTAACCGAATTTTATTAACTTAGATAGGGACCGTTCCGCACCTATTTAACGGTGAAGAGTTAATGGCGTAGCAGCGAAAGTGTATTTTAATTTTCAAATTAAAATTGCTCTTGCAAGCTCTCTAATAGCCCGAAATGGACATACTTCGGATTTTCAGAAAGGTGGGGATCGGTTCTTTCCATCGTTCTTAAACGACATTGTTTAGCTTAGATACAAATACAAATATGAGCATTACAATGGCACTTTGAAATTAAAACCAGCCGCTACAACAATAAACCTTTAAACGGGCATAGGCCGGTCCC
Source organism: Lithobius niger (assembly GCA_023313725.1). Lineage (NCBI taxonomy): Eukaryota > Metazoa > Arthropoda > Chilopoda > Lithobiomorpha > Lithobiidae > Lithobius > Lithobius niger. Next base: position 3,874 of record JAHWFP010035480.1, on the reverse strand, counting down.
TATATCAGCTAAAACCTTTCGGTGAGGATTGATGGAAAGAATAGATTCCCACCTTTCAGGTCATCCCAAGCATGTCCATTTAGGACTAGTAGAGGGCTTGCAAGAGCACTTTGAATTCCAAAGTCAGCGTAGGCTTTCGCTGCTATGTCATTACATCTTCAGCTTTAAACGGGCATAGGACGATCCCTATCCACGCTACACATTTTCGGTTAGGATTGATGGAAAGAATAGGTCCGCACCTTTCAGAAAAAAACCTAACATGTCTATTTCGGGATATTAGAGGGCTCGCAAGAGCACTTTAAACACGAAAACTACTATAACAACCAATTGAAAAAAGGAGCGTTCTCGCGAATAAAGGGTGATATACTTTAAATACGATTTTAAGGTTCAAGGGTTGCCTTTATGTAAAAGATGTATGTCACCTTTCTTGTCCAGAAATGTATGCTGAACGATTTTGTTTCACATTTTTATTTTTATTTGTTTACGGTTAAGCCCCCTCCAAAAAAAACATTTATGGGAGGGGGAGTAAATCACCCCATCCCCTGGGGGGGAGTCTGAACCTGCTATCACAAGTATTTTATTGAAGTGACCCTTCCTATGCATTCATGCCAAATGTCATGCTTTTCACAGAAGGTAAACAATTCAACCTCTAACCGCCCTACTAGTGGGTGGAGAGTGCGAAGGAACTTGTGGCAACTCATACCTGTCGATATGCTACTACAGGAGTCTGAGGATTGAACAATACATTTATTGCGACAAAGGTAATTTTCCCAGAGAATATATAATATGACACTGACAATCTGACATGGACATGTAATACGATCTTAAAATATGTATTCAGAGCTCATTATGCTTCTTTTTATGCATAAAACTCCTACGTAATTTGCATGTTAGCATTAAACTGAAATATTAAAAATCTTTATTAGTCTGTAACTTTTTTATTTTTCCTAAACAAAAAAAATGTTTCATACAAAAAATGTTTGTCTTTTTCTGAGTGAGAAATTTTGTGTCTTGGTAAAGTTTTCTAACTTTGAATCTTCTCTAGTTATTGCCAAAAAACCAAAAGTCCAGCGCATTTTTCAAGATGGCGGCTGACGCTACAGCAGGGATTTATAGGGACTTTTAACAGCGTCATCAGCAATGCATCACTAACTACTGTGCCAAGTTTCAACTTCCTGCTAATTTCTTAGGTCGAATTTCCTAAAATTCCTTCACTAGTTCATGAAAATCTCCTCGAGCAAAGAGAAATGATCTGGAGACGGATGCACGAAAAAAATGACCTAAAAGGACGACGTAGTTTGCAACACACCACATATACATCTTAAAACTGGTTTTGAATTAACTGACTTGATGCATGGAAAAATCAAAACAATAGATTTTAGTTTTAAAATGGTGTCGAACATTCGTATTTCTGAAGCACGGAGGTGCGTGGATTGAACGAGCAGAGAGAGCGATTTCCTCGTAAACTAAACCTTTTCAATGTGTGTTTCGCTTTGCTCCATCAATCTTTCATTTCCCACCTACGTAGGGGATTACTTATGGAAGAGAAGACATATAAACGTGCAAACAAACAAATAGTTTGTTTGGAATGATGTAGGTGAACGGTAGATGTGCTGAGGTATGTGACGAATGAACTGTGAGCAACATTTGCAATTTTTTTGCGACGAAATAATCAGTACTTCAAAATATGACTACAATAATCAATACATAGAAATTACATGAATCATGGATCGTCTTGATAAAGCTATTAGAATAGTTACACAATGAGATGATCTGGAGAAGAATGCACGCAAAAATAAAGCTAAAAGTACGACGTATTTTGCAACGTAACACAATGGGTATTAAATTAGGATTTATATCAACTGACTTGATGCATGGAAATCTGATTTTATTGCGGAGCCAAACATTCGTGTTTCAAAGCATGGTGGTGCGTGGATTGATAGAGCAGAGCGAGCGATTTTCACGTAAAGTAAACTTTTTCAATCTGTCTAGCTTTGCTCTCTCTCAATCTTTCATCTATCACCTTCATATGGGATTACTTCTGGAGAAGACGTACAAATGTGCATACAAACAAATCGTATGTTTTGAATGATAGATGAAATGCAGGCGCGCTTAGGAATTCGATGGACGAACTATGAGCAGTAATTACAATTAGTTTGCGTCGAAATACTCACCACATGATTTTGTGATGCTCTTGGAATCAAAGAAATTACTGAAAGCTCGACGGGAACGTAGCTCTCGGATGGCCAGACTGTTGGAATGATTTATGGTTATCATTTGTTTATGCAGTGAAGTGTTACGAAAAACGTGTACTGCACTCTGACAATTTGCTTGATCGTTTTAGACGTGGAATGTCTGTCAGCAGCACAAGAGTTGCAGCATGAAAACTCCTCGAGCATAGTTTCTTTATGATAAGTTTCTCGCATATTTGAATAGTTTCACCGATTTTGTAATGCTCTCACAACAAACCAAGGTCCGAAAGAACAGTAGGAAATCAAAATATATTACGTAACAGTATGTTTTCGGGCCAGCCATTGTTGACATGTGCTATGAACTTTGAATTTTAAATTAATTCATGTTTAAATTCGTGACAAACAAACCGTCGTGAAGTTGAAGTTGTTAGAATTTCTGAGCTGATTCTTTATGAATTTGTGATGTCGAATTCCAGCATTATGCACTGTACAAGACTAAATGGAGACTTGGGGCCGTGCAGAAGTGAGAGCTTCAATTTGGAAGGTTGGCTTACTATCTTCAGTTTATATTGTGGCATTTTCACCGCGATGAAAGTATTGTTGGTCAAGTGTATTGTTGCAAGAGTGTATATTATTGTTTGAAACAATTTGGAATATTTCTGATTTCAACATTATGCCATGAAAAACAAAATCAAATTTAATTGGAGAAAATAAACCAAAACACGCACATGTGTATCGAGATGCAGAAACGGCAGCCGAACGCTCAGAAAGTATTACGTCTGTGGCAGAGGAGAAAGGGATGGCTTCTTCAAGCAAAGGCCGACTGGGTAGAAAACGCATGCCTCGCCTGCTGGCTCCATAACAGTTCAAGTGCCGTAAAAGGAATAGCTTCTTCAAGCCAAGACCGACTGGGCTACAAATCGTGTGTCTCAAATCGCGTGTCTCAAATCGCGTGTCTCAAATCGTGTGGCTACAAATCGAGTTGCAGTATAAAAGCTCCTCGAGCGTAGCGAGACGACGCGGAATGAGCAAGCGGACCAAGCGACTTCGCTAGTTTATTTTAATTAGGATAGCTGCTGCAGTAGTTTACAGATGGAACTTGTCCTAAAACGATGCAACAATAACAGCACTGCAACGTAGATAAATTGCCGTAACTTAGCTCTTAACTAAAATAAATAGTTTTAATTAGCCTTGTTGGAATATATATATTGGGCTTTACTCTCAGCCTAATCACACTCATTTATCTTGATTAGAACAGTTACTACAGCAGTTAAAAGAAGGAACTTGTTGTGAAACAACACATTAATCTCACTGCTACCACTTAGATAAACTGCCATAGCTTAGCACCCAATTACAGTAAATCGTTTTAATTACCCTTGTCATAAAATATACACACTTGTCTTTCATCTAAGCCTAACCACATTTATTTATCTCAATTATAACGACTACTGCAGCAGTTTAAAGATGGAACATGAGGTAAATAGACGCGAAAGTTATAGTGCTGTAACCTGCATAACTGCTGTAACTTAGCTCCCAATTAATATAAATCGTTATAATTACCCTTGTTGGAAAAGATACATCTTCATCTTTCATATAAGCCTGGTTACATCATTTATCTTAATTAGAACAGTTATTTGCAGCAGTTTAAAGATGGAACATGAGGTAAATAGACGCGAAAGTTA
>JAHWFP010035477.1:0-17641 GCA_023313725.1 Lithobius niger | reverse complement strand
GTCCAACGATTTGCAAAGATTTCTACCGCATGGGAAATTTACACCAGGACGCTGAAATAAGGTATAAGTTTGTTACAGTTAAATGCCACGGTCTGTTAGTGAGCCACCATCTGACAACAATTAAGCTCAATAACTAACAACAATTAGATCTCATCTTGGAGGCGACACACTAGCGTGTGTCTAGATACCTAATTTCAGCATGCTGTTGTAAATTCGGATTGTCGCAGAAATCTTTGCAAATCACTGGAATCAGGTATCTTGTGTCCCGTAACGAAGAAAACTTCATCATAAAAGTGTGGGAACATATCCTTTATGGAGAAAAAGAATCCTGAATAACGTTGATGTGTGTTACTGGCTACAAGCTCTGGACAGGGCTCCCATATTAATTCTCGTAGGAGGACAAGTCTACAGCTCATTAGGAAAGTTTGCATGTCTAAATTTTGGCCCACAGGTGAAGGGTAGTACGGGAAGTGCTTTTTTTGTAAAATGTACAGCTAAAACCACGTGGCTCTGAAGTAGCGCGTAAATGCAAAATTATTGTTGTAGACATGAAGGAGATATGATTGTGATTGAGTGAACAATTCAAGCTTCATTGTGTAATTAACATTAACCTGGGGAGGAGCAACTGAAGTGGGAAGCGCTCATTGAGTGAGCGAAGCAAACAAAATCAGCGTAATGTTAGCCAGTGTTCTCAAAAATGTGATTGAACAAAATTAAGCTTATGAAACTGGCTGTTTCCTTACCCTATACGAAATGAATGTAGGATAATAAGACAGTTATAGCATGGATTCTGCAACAATGGGCCGGTATAAGCGATTTAATGCACACTTTTGGTAGAGCGACGTCCGAGGAGGTGCAGAACCTCCTCAGGAAGACTCCACACCTCCTCGGACGTCTCTCGGGCGTGCGTTAAATCGCTTACACCGGCCCATTGTTTCAAAATCCATTCCATAACCATATCCTGACCAATTGTCGATTGGTGACGAAATCATGAAAACGTGGACATCTGCTGGTAAGAAGGACGGAGACGGATGCCGCCTCATGCACTTTTAACTATTTACATCAATCCTCCACCTCGAGACGAAATCAACAAACAAACGCGCGTCTAAGACGAATTTTGGCTCCAGTCCAGCAATGGCGGTTGGCCGAACAGCAACGTCTTGCGCAACAGCGTTGTCAGAGGGCGAGACCAAACTTGTGGTAAACAAAATGGCCAGATGAAGTGGTTCCACCATAAGACCACGGATTACGTGATTGAAGCAAACGTTTAAATTCGCGTTTCAGGCTCTTTCGCTCGCTCATCCGAGAGGCCAACCCAGAACTGGATAAACATGATAGCAGATAACATTTGGGTTACAAATTAAGAGCGAACACAGCACGACAATGTTGTATTTGCACAACATTATAGTTGGGGTACGCCTGTTAGTCACAGCTTAAGCAGTACGTCTATATTAGGCTGTAGGGGCAGTTTGCATCGCATAAGTCGTCAAGCCCGACGAACTTCAATGATAACATCGTTATACGTTTTGCCTGGAGACCGTAGACACTCGTGTCTTTACAGTAAGACACCAGGGTTGTTTTCAGACATGTGAGGAAAAATGACTAGGCGACAGAAATTGTTGAAACTCGTATACGATGTTTAATTGATAGAAAAGTTTTCCACGTGAATTCGTTGTTATGCACGAGTATACGTACAACAATACTGAACAATGGTATTTTGCGGACTTCATCCGATTCTGAAGACTGCGTGGGTTTCCAACATCAACGAAGCTGTGTCTTTATGTAAATGTCGTACTGATATTTACTTTTCAGAAAGTATTTACTTACTTTCAGAAATACAAACAACGAGAACAAGACAGTAATTAACAAATACATTGGTCATTTTCCTTGTTATGAATTAGCTGTCATACAATCTAACGTTTCGATTCGTCCAGTATAGAAATCCATACGTTTGGCTCCAGAGATGTGTTCACTGCTACTCTGGGTGTACGAGTAGCTGCGAGCACTGGGGCGTCAGATTCTATAGGCGTCCTGGTTCCAGCCGTACATCTCTGGCTTCGTACAGACTCAGGTTCGATCCTGGTGATGGGAAGTTTATATGTTCGGGTTTTCCTCCGGTTGTTTCCCGCCCGTTGCACGAGGGTTTCCTCCGGTTACTCCGGTTTCCTCCCTCATGCGGCAAAAAAGAACTGTAATAATGGTGGTACTTCTTCCACTTAACACTTGCCGTTTGTGTCTTTGGACGGGTGAATGCCCCGTGCATCGTCTTTTCATTTCAAATGCGTCTAAACTTGAGATTGTGTCAATTAGTCTACTCATAACAGTGAATATGGTTAATGTCTTCGTAAATGTCTTCCTCTCTCTCGTCATTTATGGTACAGAAAACAAAACAAGTAAGCGTCAGAAAAAATGAAGTTAACCTCAACATGACATTTAGGAAAACATCACTAAACAACTGGATGTCGTTTTTGAGTTTTCCAATTAGGCATCCAATCCCGAGATCTCAAATACAGAGCTCCCGATAATTTTTTAAGGCCCAAAAATAGGCGCAACAATGGCACTTGAATACTCTGTTTGTCCATTACAGCTAACTATATAAAGCTTATTAACCCGTCCAATTTTTTAAGTTACAGGTTTTGGCTGTAACTTTACATTAGAAAAATATGATTGATACCAGTCCAAGGTAAGCTTGTGCAGTCACAAATGGAGTCAGCTTTCAGTGGAAGGTTCTGACCATTTAGGGTACAATAAATCATACATTTTGCACTGAAAACATCTGAACAAGACATAGTGTTAATATCTGAAATTAACCTTTCGTAACTCGCATTACTTGTGACGCCTGAACTAGATTTTAGAAACTGAATCTTCTAGGACAAGATTGGCCTTTCTACCAGACTTATGGATTTTACTGCCATCACGTGAACGCTTTGATACCTTCTTAGGTTTAGCACTAGTGGGAATCATGTTGCAGCAAGATTTTCCCATCTTGCAAACACGGCTTTGTTGCACCATGGTACGGCAGACTGCACACTTTGACATCTTATGTATACAATCTGAGCGGATGTGTTGAGGCCACAGCAAAAGCATATGATTTCCATCCTAGACGTTTGGATTTTGCCCTCATCAAGGTTATGGGAAGTCGAGTCCCAAAACCTGGCCACATTTAAATTGGCTTTTTCATAAGAAAGAGCAACTTCGCAGGCTTTTTCAAAAGTTACGTCGGTAGGATTCATAGACATTAAATGGTGTTGTGACATTTCACGACTTAAACCTGCTACAAAGGGATTATGGGGGGGGGGGGGGTTGAGGCTTAATGCACGTTGACTGCTAGGTCATTAGCAACAACCTCAGGCACAGTGCAATGGTCCATGTTGCGACTGTGCTACACATTACAGAGACGTTAAACAAACCCAAATCTATATCTTAGCATACATTTGTACCTGCTACAAGAAGGTGGACCCTCAAAGTAACTGTGAGATGGGTACCGTTATCACGGTGGAGGGTTAGCCTCTTTAATTCAGTAATGCAAGAAGCTACATTTTCTCCAACAGTCTGCTCACTTTTTTGAAATTTATCCATTGAAACTAGGCTTTGGGCTGACGTTACTCCCCAAACGTTTACCTATTTATATCAATATTTTACCTACTGGTGGATCACGAGCGCACAGAATACGTAAGCGAGCATAAGTTTTTTTGTATCGATAACGTTTATCCTATCAATTTACATCTGCCGCGCTAATTCCAGCGTCAGTTTCAAAACGTGGAAAATTCACAGTAATAATGTCATTTTTTTTTGCCATTCGTAGTAATTTTTTGCATTCTTCACACTAAAAGACGAAAAGGCAAAATGGCTTCCTGTCGTTCTTGTAGTACTCGGTACCACTTGCTTTACAGATGTAGTTCCGTTACTGCTGCTACTAAAATTTTGCTTAGCAATCTAACGGAAAACCTTTATACCTCCGAATATATTTGAAATAGGAATTCGTCTTTGAACCTCTTGGACTTTATGCACCAAGCTCCCTTGTGTCATGAAATTTCACCAAAATCGAAGCAAAATTGTGAACATTATTGTGTCCCAATCAGACAAACACACTGATAGAAACACACAAAATCTAAGTTTAGTGGAGTATTCGACTTCGCTCGGTTCGCTAGCTCGGCCACTTAACTAGCTCTGACATTGTTGGTATGTTTTGTTAAGGAGTGAACAAAAGTCGACGAAAAATATTGCACCTGAAAAAAATCTTGTTATCGATCATGATCAAAAGGAACAAAGGAAACACAAGAGCGAAGCAGCCGAAATGGCTCACTGGTTACAAAAACAGCTATAATTTTGTCACCATTTATTTTGAAATTAAATATACTTGAGATGCTGTGACTGGAATTCGAATCTAAGAACTACTGATCAGAGCACGACGCCCCTTTGTTCTGAGACATACCTCCAAGCCCATTATAACTAGGTATGTAACTGAGTTCTAAAGATTACAATTGCTATGATTTGTAGATTGTAGTACTTTAACATTAGTTTATTTTCCGTATTTATAGAGTAGAAAGTAGAAACATATATATTTTCTTCCCAGTGCTCAACAGGGAAGTACTGTGCTGCTCCACTTTGACGATTTCTGCCCAGTGCTCTACCACGAATTTGGGCGCTCACTTTGACAAATTTGATGCAGGAGTTTCAAGAAGACACTCGCGTATTTGCTGCTTCCGAAGCTCCTTTGTCAGGATATTTCCACCGAAACATAACAAAATTTGCGAACGGTATCGCGTACCAGCAGACAAGCACACAAATAGACACACACAATCCAAATTCAGTCAAGTAAGAAGGCCTCGCTTCTTTCCGAGTTTTTCGCTGGCAAGTCTAAATAATCGTAGACATTTCTCTGGTGTACCGTTGTGTTTCCTTGACTTCTGCACAATTCGTTGCTATTTTTGTTTCTTTATGTACCGGTAAGCCAACTACAACCCATAATGCTCTTTTAATGTAATCGTAGGCCTATACTCGCGTTTCAACAATTTTTCTGCAGACACACGAAGAAGAATATTTGTTTGGTTGAATCGTCGCACGTCCTACGCCGATTCTTTTGCTCAAACGGTGGCGGTGCAAATGGAATACTCTATGGCGAAACATAAAGTTCATACTTTCAACAAAAGCTTTCTGCAAAACTGTATTTGGCCAAGAGGTGTAACTGAACAACAAGTGGATGGCGGGTAGTTTTTTCAGTTGGTACGTGCTATTAGGTGCCTGTTGTTGGGCCAACAAATCGGAGTTGGTGCTGTCAGCTGTGCTCCCTGGTCCGTGTGGAGAGTGGCTGCTTCCAAAAGCAATTGCTTCGTCGTTGAAGAGTTATTTGGCCTGCAAGCAAGACACCTGGCAGACCAAGGACAAACATCTCGGCCAAAGTCAACAATCAACCGCCCTTGCTTTCTCCAAGTGCCACCAGGTGCCTTCCTCACAATTCCCTTCCACCACAAGGACGTTTGACTTATGGATCTACGACTTTGACTTTACTCGACTTTTGGCATATTTTGGTGGCATAACATGTCTTTGTTGAATTAGGTGAGTGTTTTTTTATGCAATGATGTTGCGACGTATTCTCGCAGATGGATGTTACTGGCAAGTAACAGTCAGATGACGAAAGCGTTGTTGTCATGGTTACAATGTTACCAGGATATGTGCAATTGCATCAGTCCTTGAAAACAAGATAAGAATTGCCTCCTGGACCCGATTCAGAACGTTAATTTATTACTGTTTCTTAACCAATTTGCATAGCCGAAACCGACGCCATTTTGAAATGTCAGGTTATCTCTAGTTTACAGCTTATTGTTGCGTGAACGAGGTTGTTGCGTGAACCAGAGTTGGTACAGGTCACTTTTTTTAACACAGTGACCCGAAACATTCCAGACCCGTGACCCTGTACCTAGTTTAGCCTGGTATGACCCAAAATTGAACCAGTTGTTGACAATGAATGATTAACCAGTAACGCACATAGTATGGGAAAGAATAGGACTACACAGGATTGTATACTCAGTACACACCTGAGTCGTAGTTTAACCTAGGAGTGTGGTTATGATTTTTTGACGACTGCTAATTTAAGGGAAGGGGGATTGTTTATGCTTTGTAGTTGTAATGAAAATTTAAGAAGTTCCCTATAATTCTACCACCTCTAATCATAGTATGGTCATTTGTAACTTGAGAGAAAGAAGTTATTCGCAGGGGCGATACAAGAATGATGGGATGATAAAATATATAAAAGATATGACTAAGAGGCAAAGTCAAGTCACTTTAAAATCCATAAAAACGTAAAAAACTATAAAAAAAAGACTAAAAATAATAAATAAAGTGGATCTAAGGCAACTTCGAAACTGTTAGTAAGGAACCTGACCTAACGCCTGCTAGAAAAGGTGAAAGCTCAGGTTCACTACTGACAGTTTTTAAGCTGCTTACTTGACTTTGGCTTGTTCGCCGTATCTTTTATTGCTTGATAACGACGCAGGGATTGCTTCGAAACATCGCAAATTGTCAGCACTATTTGGGCTTTACATTTTTCATCGTATATAACTCTATCCAGCATTAACCAGTGTGGTTTACTTTATGCAGCATAAACGAGTAGTTCTTATGTCTCACCACGACGATGACAGCATTATCTATACCACACGGTTTCTCTGGCCAGGGTGTGTAACGTTTTCCGTGTGTTACGTTACGACGTCCACACAGTCTCTAGCAAATTTGATTAGACTACTGCGATTCGTAAAACTCCACAAGTTGAGGTTGGCATTTAAAATCAACTTTACCACCCACACTAAAAGGCACATTCCCATCAACTTTAAAACCATTTTGATGCGGTTTTGTATGACTGTCGCAAACGTCCTAGAAACGTTTTACTTGCGCTGCCATGTTTAATTCATTGTCTTGGACAGGAAAAGACATGGCGTGGTATGTCAACGTCTCACTCTCTCGGTGGGAAACTGGCATTCATGAATCAAACCGCTGAATACGTTGGCAAGGCAGCGGCGCCCCCTTCCGTCCATGCTTCGCTACAATCGGAGGGATTCTTGTGTAAGGTGACGGACGAGGCTATCCATCAATAGAAGGGGTGGAAGCAAGGCAAAAGCGACGAAAAGACGTTTTGGGGGAGGTGGCGAATGACAGTGAAGAACAGATTTACAAGCCCATGAATCTGAACGTGTGAAAATGTCGACCCTAGTTCGAGTTAGCTTGTCGCGACATCAGGCCAGCATGAAGGCCCGCTATAAACGTCGCCTGCAAAGATAATATATAATGGCCAAGAGCCTACTTCGCGTCACGGGTAGACTACGATGTGGTGGAAAGACTTCGAATCAAAGGAATTTACTTCGGGGGCGAGATCCTAGGTTTGTACTTCACCCTGCAGACCGCTGAATGTTTCTTTTTTTCTGTTCGAACATATTTCATACAACTTCAAAGTTGAATGGAATTCTAGTTGTAAATGAAATAGGATGACACGCACAACTTTATGCATTGAAAATTTAAGAGTGAACAAATTAGGTACTTGGGAATAGAAATTGATTTTAAAATAGTCATTTGGAAAGCACGTTGACGAATTGTGCAAAAAAATTAAGGCAAATTATGCCAAAATTGTATTTTGTGAAAAAATTTCTTAAGTTTCGAAAAAAAAAATACTGTATAATTTCTGGATAAAATCTATATTTTGCATGGTGTTGAAGTACACAGATGGGGAAAAAAAAAAGAAATTGACAGGCTACAAAAAGTTAAAAATAAACTTGTAAAAATTCTTTTTGAGATTAAATATTACGATATTGCTAATCGATTTATAACAAAACACAAATGTTAAAAGTTAAAGGTACATTCCTTCCTCCCGGTTAGCTTTCCTGTATGGCTAAGTTTTGCAACACTCGTTCAGATGTGTTTAAATGTTGCAAACGCATTCATTTTCCTATTTTTTCCCTCGCAAGAAACATGATTGCTACATTCACTCTAACTTATGTAAATGTCGCAAAAGCTATTTCGATCAGAATGCTGCAAATTAGTGAGAAGGGATGTCCTTTAAAGGGATATACCTCCCAGCGCCATTTTCTCGATCCACCACATCAAGTACGGCCCCAAAGGTCTATTTACTTACCGTTAGGCAATCCCTTGGTAAAAATCCGTTTTAAAATGTGGCGTCTAGGAGATTTTCTGTTGAAAAATTATTAATTTTATGTTGTGCGTCTCGCAGTATATGATCCTTTGCGCGCTTACAATAACCATGACGTTTCATTTCTGTGTGTACGTGTATTAATTTTCTAATAATTACAATGAGATCAAAAATCTAAAAGACTAATGCGGTAAAAATTAAAATTATTTATTTCAATAGATCGCCGAAGCAAAATTATAAGACACTAGCCTAGAAAATTATAAATTGTGATGTTAAAAAGCGAGAATCATTCCGGTTTGTGACGACACAATCTTTAATTATTTGATGCTATTTTGTGTACTATTTCCAAAGCCAACCGAGACAGCAGAAACGTTCCTCGCTGCGAGGAACGCAACTACCAACCAAGCTGACCTTAGCGCTGGTAAATGCGCGGACGGCGATCTGCGCGTGGCTGTTATAAGGCACGCGGTATGTTATAAAGCAGGCCGGGTGTACCTTTAAGCAATTAGAAATGTAGACAATATTAATAAACATACTTTTGAGGGGGAAAATTGAGATACGACATTACTCGATGTTTTAGAAGCAAAAAGGAGAGGAAACCAGGTGATTCGAACCGAAGAAATTTCAAATCAGAGGACAGGTTCCGTTCCACGTTCCTATGGCAAACGCCCGCCGAGATATTACCCTCCTTACGTTTGCGCTAATCTTTCCCTTGCGTTTTCGACTGGCCAAGGTTGACCCATGGATCTTCTGCCTACTTGGCAGGTGCAGTTTGGTGGCTGAGCAGTTTTGCACCTTTAGGTCATGCAGAAAACCGATTCTGTTTGCAGTGAACGCCAGTCCACCTGGTCAGCCGTCGAAAGCGCCATCGAAGGCTTGTTTTAGCCCCCGTTTGGTGGCAGAATCGGAAACATGGAGGGTCGAACTGACGTCATTCGCGTTTGAACAGACTTGCAGAATGGCGTTCTCAACGTGGGGATAGCAGGTTTCACGTTTGCTACCAACGCGAGTGTTTTACCCTTAAAACGTAAGGTCGACAATCCACTTTAGAGGGCCAGTGATGTGTTGTTCATTTGGCTAATTGACTACCAAACTTTAGTTATGTTGGGTGATTTTTAAATATGCTTACTAGTTTAAAACTAGTGATGCTAAATGGTGAGCAACGCCTTTAACTAGGATTCACCAATAGCGATGAGAAGGTCACTACCCTCAGAAGGGAAAGACGACGCCTGGCTTGACAGAAAAGGGGGGGAGGGGGCACCCAGAAACCCACAAATTTGATACTTGTCAAGAATCGTCCAGAATATGTTGTAATGGATTTCTGACTGCTGATGGACACTGGTACTTCTCTAAATGATACTGGTAGTTTGAAGGAGACTGGTAGACTGGTTGACTTTCCTAGTTACATTACCATTTCCTATTTTTCATTACCAGTTCCTACAGACCAGCATATTTCAAGAAGCAAAAAAAAAACGTTTCGTATCTTTGCAGAATTATGAGTTGAGAACGAATGAAGTCATAATCTGCGTGAAATAGGCTTCGCCAGCGTTGTTTGCGAAAACCTACAATTTGAATCAACGTGGATGACTTTTTCAATTCGTTCTTTACTTTAAGTTTTCAAGTATACTGCTAGAAGTTAGACTTTCTGAACTCAAATTGTGTCCGTATAGTATCTTCTGCCATAAATGGGCGCACTTATAAACTACAGCAGTCAGCTTGTGCTACCTTGTCAAACTTCAGCCTCATTCTTTAGCCAACTTGGAGACTTTCTTTTCTATCTTGTCCATTTTCAACTTGTCAAGAGCGATTGCATTATTTAGGTATAGTCGAGCGTGTCCCTCGTTCCCAAAATGGCGTCCTGCTTTCAAGGCTGATTGCGGTTGCCAGGCAACAGGCAAAGTGCAGCCAATGGTTTCCTATCAACACTTATCAGTGTGTGTGTTGACAAAGAAGCTATGGCTTGGATGCGCCGACTAAGAGGAAACGTGGCTGTCCTATCTCCTTCCGACCACATGGCCTATTGTCGATGCAACACGACGATTGTCATTTGGAAGTACCCGCTCTCCAATTCACCATGGTTGTTGAAGAAAGGAACAAATAATCTTCTGAACACTCTGCGAGGGAAAGGAAACGAAGCTGAAAAATAAATATCTCGAAACGATAAAGATAAGACTCAAATCACAATGCCAATTTTTGTTCTTAGAGTCAAAGGTCACTTCGGATGATTAACAATGGATAATTTTTAAAAACGACTAAGTTTAATGAAAAACAATTGTAAGCAACGTTTTCGACATTTCAGGGAAATTCAACATTTTGGCATTTCTACACCAATATTCCCACTAGGTGGGTTGTAAAGCACAATTAAAAAATTGTGATTTGTAAACATATGCAGTAGCCTAATTATGTTTTAACGGTTTTCCTCAAAATAGAGCCAAATTTCTATCCCCCAAAAGCAAAGGGTTGGTCTTTTAATACCACTGCTGCAAATTGTTAGCGATAAGCCATCCACGAAATAAGCTTATAAACGTAAAGAATTTTCATTTCTCTAATCCCAGGAAGGAACACGGCCAATTTTCGAGCGAATTATGTACATATTTTTTTTTAAACATAAAATCGATGTTTAGTGACATAGCATATTAACATACCATTTCATACTTCTAAATAATGAAGTTGTGAATATCGTTTATAATTATCTTCCCATTATCATTTGAACATCGTTCAGAATTACCTGGCCTTTACTATATTATGCCATTGCTTGTATTCGACTATATTACTGACTCTGTCGACGCAGGGATAGAGTTGACCTCGTGCCGATTGACTTTGTGCTTTCGAATCGGTCTCCCTGACTAAGGTGCTAGTAAAGGTGGAATGTTTGGACTTTCGTGGAAATAATTATCTGACGGTGGGCAGGCCAGTTTCCTCTTGGGGCATTTGCAACGTTTTGTGGTGGGGAGTTTTCCTTAGGTGAAGCTCGAGTTCTTAGTGGTACCCCTCAGGTGTCTGTACTCGGCCCACTGTTGTTTGCGCTGTAAGTCAGCGATCTTAAAATCTCTGTGGCAGCTGTGCCATTAAATAAATTTGCCGATGAAGTTAAGCTCCATAACTCGGTAATCGACCGTAGCACTGCCGACTGTTTGCAGTTTGGTCTTGATGAGTTGCATGGTTGCTGAAGAGACTGGCAACTACCCATTGTCCCAGAAAAGTCTGCAATCCTTCATTTTGGGTCTGATAATCTGCTATTAAGGTACACCCTAGGTGATGTCACTGTGCTAGCCTCAAATTCGTTAAAGACCTTTGGGTCTGGGTTACTAGCGACCTTAAGTTTTCAACACATTGTAATCATATTGTAAAAAAAAGCCAAGCTAACGGCGGCTGCTATCTGCATATCTTTCCAGTTCGGTAACCGTATACTTCACTTCTGCGAGCATTTAAATTCTCTCCGTGCACTCCATCCTTGAATTTGCATTCAAGGTGTGGTCGTCTTATCTGCTGGGGGACATCGAGTGGGTAGAGTCATTCCAGCACAGTTTTACCAAGACTATCCCTGGGTTGAGAACACTAAAGTATGTGGCAAGACTTGAGATCTGCTGGGTTTGGACTCGTTTGGGTCGAGACTTAAATCTGATCTGTGATTGACATACTCCATGCTGCATGGGATGGTTGGAGGGGGATTTTCGAACTTTTTTCGCTAACGCCATTCTTGGTGCACCAGGGTCACCAATTCGAGATTATTGCTCATAAAGCTAACTTAAATTGGCGTGCCATTTTTTTCTCGCCGTGTAGTGAATTGCTGGAATGCGGTCCTGACAGTTGTTATATCGGCAGTCTCGTTAACTGCCTTTCATAAAATGTTCGTGTAACATAAAAAAATATCATTGCAGATTCTGATATTATTTTCTTTTCCCTTTTTGACGTGCTACCCATTGTTAGCAAGATCTGTGTTGTAGTTTTTGTTTGTAGGATCAATGTCCCACATAGCACAATGATATCCAAAGCACATCTGTAGGAAATCCTACCAGGAAGAAAACATCCTACATATGTCCTAATAATGTCACGAAAACATCCCTAGGACATCCTACTGACATCCCAATGTCCTACCTATATGCATCCTGAGGACGTCCCCATAGTTATCCTACAAAGATGTGTAGGACATATTAGGGTCCTCCTACAAACAACCCATATAACAAACAAAGGATGTTCTGGGAATGTTCCATGTACATTCATAGGAGATTGTAAGTACGTAGAACCTAGTATAAAGCACCTACATAGCCCAGACGGGACGTAGATATGTTATACGGCCCAATGATTACAGGGCCCAAGTTCCCTTTTACCCCTACATAACGAAATATTCGTGAAAATTGAGTCATCCTAATTTAAGGATTTCGAGCACACAACTGCAGTACAGTGGTACCTCTTGCAGCACGAAATCAGAACTGGGGGGGGGTGAAGGCACGCTTTGCGCGGGAATTACGAGCTACCTAAAGTCGCTCCAACCAGATCTCCTAAAAACTCACACCCCGAATATACGAAAAATGAAACGCCGGATGTGCACAATCAGGACTGTGGGGAGCCGTAGTTCGCGTGGGTAACATATAAGCCTTCCTAATCAAAATCACTGAAAACTAACTGAAGGAATATACGAAGAACGAAACTCTGGATTTGTTTGCAGTCAGAACGGTCAGCTGTTGACTTAAAAAAAAAGAATTAAAAATGCTTCTTCCGACAATCTTCAAACGAACTGTCCGGGGATGCAAAGTCCGAACACAGTACGAAGATACACAACCAAAACACTGTTTTTGTTCGACCCATTTTGATACGCGGCTTTGTAAAAAGTATCAAGCCATGGTTACTTCACTCCATTTATGACCGATCATCTAAAAAATGAAATACTTATTTTATAGTCTCTTTCCTTTTTTTTTTCTGTAGGAAATAAGGTTAAATGGGGGAAAATAGTAAACTAAAGTTCTTTCGCTGGTTATGACTTTTGCGTCCATTTATAAATCATCCTTCCTTTCCGATACACCGAATTTCTTGGACCAACTTGCAAACGTTCTCTTAACCACTTGTTCCCTTAACCGCTTCTTGTATAACGAGGTTTCCTAATTTTAAAACCAAAGGCAGGTTTGCACTGAAGAAAATCTGTTATATTGTCGATATAGGACAGCAAGGAACGAGTATGGGTGACTGCCATCCAAGAAAAATAAAAAAGTATACGACGCTCGTCTGTTTTCGTTTTGTTTCTGTTTAGTGCTGGACGTAGCTCTATGTCTGTGGCTGGCAGTGTCACTTGTGTGCGCGCTAGGAGACCCAGCTGTTAGATAAAACGAAGGTTATTTCTGCGCCCATTGCGCTGCTACAAGCAATCACGCCCATCGATCGAGAGGGACAAAAAAAAACAGGATACGTGATATTTCCATTACAAAACATTTTTATCGAAAATAATCGAAATGAGCAGCGAGTTAAGGGAATACGAAAAACACCATCAGCTTGATGATCATTGGCTCTCCAAAAATACTATTTAAAACGTCATATTTTTAAAACGCATGGAACTCTTCTTCAGTACATGCTTACTGCACAGCATTCCCTCTATTTTTTTTATCTCTGACGTTTTGCTGTGCAGAAAACATGTCTTGAAGAAGAGATCCATGTATTTCGAAAATTTGACGTTTTTAATATGTTTCTGGCGAATGCTTATGGTCGTCAAGCTCGTTTGTCTTAATTTTTTCCCAGTTTAAACCCTATCCACATCTTAGCAAACTTAAAATATTAGTACATGTGGTTATGAAATTCACAGGAAATATGGTGTGAAACAGTTGAAAAGCATCTAACCTTTTTTTTTTTGTTATTTCACGGAATTCGTATCTTATTTCTGCATTGCTTGCCATCACGTCCATAAATTACCCAACATAGAAAGGAAAGATAAAATCTAGTCATATTTATCATTACAAAGCAGTGCTGCATTGTTTAAAAATGTTACGTGTGACCAACACGTAAATGGGCCAATGCCATCTTTTCTCGGAGACAACGGAGACAAGCCGAGTGCTCTGCCCAAGCTGTCGATGCGCCATTAAGCCTCATCCCCCCCCTAACCGTAGTGCCTTTAATGGCCCCCAATTTATTACCATCTTGTTTGTCCCACAAGGCCTTCCAAGCAGTGTGCAACCTCAAACGAGTTTGAAGGGGGCATCAAACTGTGAAAAATGTTCTTTAAAAAAAAAAGAAAATTACTTTAATTCACCTCCTGTATTTGTTAACTTAGCTGATACTGCGAAGTTCCAAGTGTTAGCATTATTCATTTTATTGGCTAGTTTACTGACTTCAAACACCGCAAGGAAAGCAACTTATCTTGCGGTTTAATAAACACAAAAATATGAAATGAACTGATTTTGTGATTTGAATTTTTTTTTAGCTTCATGTTCATTTTTTTTTAGAATAAACTATTTTATTCGACAGACATTGGATCCCCAGTTCTCACTAAAACTATGGAAATCCGGGTCATGTTTTATTCCAGCGAAAAATTGGTTTAAAAATATGTTTTTTTTCACACTATTGCATTGCATTTTTAGAGATGCACCACAAATGGCGGGGGGGGGGGGGCAATAAAGTCCTCCAACCTCCAGGAAAGAAAATACGGCCGCACCGCATCCGATTTTTAGAGTTTAAACAAAATAAATAAAAAAAAAACGCCCGTCCGCATCGACTTTTGGTTTGTACACAGGCGAACCAAGGTAGGCCTATTTATTTTTATCGGCCTAACATGCACTCACTTCAGTCTAAGAACGAAATTGTTGTCTCGGTCTGTAATTAGATAAATAATACAGATGCAAACCTATTCACGTTACCGTTTGGACTTATATGTCAGACTGCCTGAGCGGGGAATAGAACCCACGACCTTTGAAACCAAAGGCCGAGGTCCTACCACTGAGCCTTACTGACACGGCCCAAAAAGCAACGTAAATAGGTTTGCATCTGTATTGCTTTACTCTTGTTGAGCCTCTGGCTTTCCGTCTTTAATTAGACCAGTATTAAAGGTACATAATCCCTGTTGGCTTTCCTGTATGACGCAGTATTGCAACATTAATTTAAACGTATGGAAATGTTCGCAACACAGTCATTTTATTGTTTTTTCTAGTTTTTATTGCGAGATGATTTTGCGATATTAACTCTAATCTGTGTAAACGTTGCAAACGCTATTCTCAACGGTTCGCACCACAAACCGGAAGGATTTATGTCCCTTTAATTGTTTCTCTATATGCTTAAAAAACAATGGCGGTTTTTTCGAGTAAATTCGTAAAAAAAAACGCTTAGAATCTGAAAATGTTAACTTCAGATCTTGCGAAATTTCTTTCGGTAAAATGAAATTGTTGTAGTGTGTGGAGTTTCATTTCTTTCGTAGAAAGTATTGACAAATGATTCTCGCAGTTTCAATTCCGAGTTTTTTTATTTGTCCCAGTAAAAAGAAAAAAAAATAGAGGAACGTTTCTCCGTACAAAAATACTGAAGGGCGATCAGCGTTTTTCAAATCCTGTCCTACTCAGCTAGACATATACGGGTGATCGGATCACTTTCCTCCGCCCTAAGTCCCCTTCCCCCTCTCCCTTATGCCGTCATACAACATGATCGATAGGGAAGCAAGATTTAGTGAGGGGATTGAATTGCAACGACAGCGGTTTGGTCGAAATTGTGTAACAACCACAAGAAAAAAATGAAATCGTGGAATTTTTTTTTAAGTTCGGCATATGCAAGCACGAAAAAAATGTAAACCAGGCATGGAGCGTATTTCTCTTTCGACAGCGCCTTACAAGTCTTACAACACCGCCTCCCCCCTACCCCCCCCCCAAAAAAAAAAATACCTAAAAAAAAAAGAAGTGAAAGAAAAAAATAGCTTCTGAGGTGTTAGAAATTCAACATCAGTTACGAGCTGTCAGATTTGATCCACCCAAAACCAAAACTGGTAAGAGAAGCCGCCAAGTTTACAAAAAGGGTCTGCCTTTCAAAGTAGTTATATCATTCAACCAGGGAAAGGGGGGGGGGAATTGAGGCTTAATGGCGCGTCGACAACTTGGTCATTAGCGCCAACCTCAGTCACAGTGCAGGGAAAGTCCGCCAAGGTTAATCCTATTAGCCAAGTTAATCGCACCTACTAATAGTTCGAAGGTTAAATGAAAACTAGAAGATTGCTACTAGCGGTAGCAATCTTCAAGTTTTCATTTAACGTCCAAAGTATTATTCGGTGCGATTAACTTGGCTAATAGGATTAACCTTGGCGGCCTTTCCCTGGTTGAATGATACCACTACTTTGAAAGGCCGACCCTTTTTTGTAAAATTGGCGGCTTCTCTTACCAGTTTTGGTTTTGGGTGGATATCACGACTTTCAAAAAATCCCACGGTGTAATTGTCACCCCAACCTTTTTCGTCTGGAGGTATTTTATTGTATGAATGTTCTCATTGAATGAATGCTTGTCATTCCAAATAAATTAATAACAAGCGTAACAGTATAGTATTGCAAGGACCTAATCAATTCCTATGGAATAAAAGATACCCTGTGTCTTATTGAACCAGTAATGAGAAATTTATTTGGGTCGTGGGGCAGATAATTAATTTTGAATTCGCGTACCGTAAAAAAAAAAAACGATTTGGATTTTGTGGGGAAAAAAACGACCAAACCTTTGCAATAAAATATACTCCTTCTCTTAGTGAACCATTACCATTATATGTTTTTATTGTGGCCCTGGCCGAATGCCATGCGCCCCAAGACTATAAAGATACACCAACACCTTACCCTACCTTACCCTACCTTACGCTACACAGCAATGCTATACACAACTACACTCCCGAAAGGATATCACAGCAACAACAACAACAACAACAACAACAATGAATTCTGACAATTAGGTACTGAAACGATAAGCGTGTAACAGTTAAGCATGTTATAATCTACTGTTGGATGACAATACAAATAATGGTTACAACAATAAATTTGCACTTACGAGCCACTTCAGGGCCACGTGCTTTTAGCTGCAACCCCCATTTTAGAAAAAGGCACTTCTCCATATGACGCTTTACCTGTCTGCCGAAATTTAGGTCTGGCAACTTTCCCTAATCAGCTGTATACGTGTGGTTATACCCTATGAGAATTAACATGGGAGCCTGCGGACTAGTTACTAGTTACTAGTCAATAGTTACTAGTTACTAGTCACTATAGTTACTAGTTACTAGTCACCAGTAACACAGATCAACGTTATTGAGGACACTTTCTCTCCAGGAAAGACACGTTCCCACATTTTCGTGTTGAGTTTTTCTTTGTTACTAGACCCAAGACACCTGATTCAAACGATTTGCAAAGATTTCAACCGCATGGGGAATTTACACCGGTATGCTGAAATCACGTATAAGTTGGTTTCAGTTAAAAGACACAGTCTGCTAGTGAGCCGCCATCTGCCAACAATTACACTCTAACAATTACGCTCTAACAATTAAGCTCCAACAACAATAAAACGTCTA
>JAHWFP010035475.1:0-13814 GCA_023313725.1 Lithobius niger | reverse complement strand
TGCAAGCCACACAAATCTTAATGCTTCTTGAAAATTCGCTAGAGTGAAATTTAGTTCCCTTTTTAAATTTGTGTGTTGTTCTAAACCAATATGGAATGTGTACTGTTCAAAGTAAGAAGCATCATGCACTTTTTAACCATCTTAGAAAAACACTGTGAATTTCCTATTGTAACACAAAATATACTTAGGTACAGTTCCTTTCCAGGAGATCTTGCTGTACACAACTGTGCTCTACATACTGACAGTAAAATTGCTCTATGTAGCAAAATTCTTATAAGCTGTTTGGCACTGGCAATATGATATCTGCACAGTACTGAGAAATACTGCTGAATTTTGAAAAGGGAGCGAATATGTAAACTATAACCTTTGTAATTATTGCCATTAGGGATGTGCGATACTCGAAAAATTCGAGCCGAGCCGAGTATGCAACTTGTACTCGAACTCGGCTCGTCGCTTGCATTCATACTCGGGAAAACTCGAATCCGGTGAAAATGCCATAACTTCGCCAATTTTTAACCGTTTTTGACGTTCAAATATACCAAATTCATCGTCTCGACGAGAGCTTTCAGGTGGTGTGAATTAAAAGTCACTAGCTCAAACCATTTTAAAGTTATATCCTAAAAACTGGAAAACTAGTTGTAGACGTTGAACCACACAGTCCGTTAAACAGTATCTTAGTTGTTATTACACTAACAAATAAAAACGACACTTGCCAAATAAGTGTGTTCATCAAATACTCGAACTCGGCTCGATACTCGATTCTTCTGTTGCAAACTCGGCTCGGCTCGACTCGAATTAAAATTATTCTACTCGCACACCCCTAATTGCCATTATTTTTTTTGAATTTCTTTTCTGTGACCCTCAAATCATCAAATTTATAGCAACAAGAACAGTTCTCGGAAGTTTTGTTATTTTTACAATTTTATCAGCATTTCCTTTTAATACCGAACCACACTCGGCGTTTGCCATTTTCAGTATTTAAAAATTAAACAAATTTTCCAGTTAAAAAGAAGGAAATATATAAGGAAGACATCGGGCAGCTAGCAACAAGCAACACAAAATTGCCCGCCAGTTACAAAAACGTGCTTTAATGAAGGTCTCACTACTGCTTAGAACAATTGAAAACACAATGCCACAATAGCAGAACACAGTATTAGTTCTATTTTATATTTTCGGTGAGCCGACCATTTCAAGTCCCTAGTTCATGGAACTTTCCTAAGAAGGAATAATGACAAATTTTGCCGACAATTTAAAGAACTACTAATACTGTGTTTCCCTACTGTGGTATTGTTTTTCAATTGTTATAGACCACACTACTGCCACGCATCCTTTCAATTCATGTGTTAAGGAATGATACGTATTACCAAGAATTTATAGGATTTGGAGGAGAATTTGTAACTCTAAAAAGTCCCTATTGAAACACCTTAGATCGGACCCCATTAGTTCAGTCCAAGTTTTCAGAGGGCGCCACGTGTTCCATCTGATAATTTTTACTCATTTTTCAGCCCAAATCTAAAGTAAACTAAATTACAACTAAGCTAGGCTAAATAATAATTAAAATCAAGCTAGTTTCGTTTAGTTTAGTTTAATTTTAGGCTGAAAACTGAATAGAAATACCCACATAAAACACATGGCGCCCTCTATAAACTAAGACTGAACTAATACGACTGTATCCAAGACGTTTCAGTATGGGTCTCAGTCACAAATTCTCCTCCCCAACCCTATAAATTCTTGGTATTACGTAACCTACTACTGACTCAACAAACTAAAACACAGGATTAACCATAAACTGTCCTTGCAACGCAAGACCTTTCGTATGGTTGAATGACACACGATAGTGGTGTATGGTCACAACACGATAAAAACAAATTGAAAACCTAGTTAATAGCTCCACCTCACATGGTACAGCTTACGGGCAAAATTCTATGAAAAAATGGCTAAGTCCCACAGCAGGTCAAACGGTCGGGGCTGTAACGTGTGTTCAATGTAGAAGCCAAACTTGAAGTAGTTAAACCTTATTTAATGCGGAATAATCATGACAAGATTTGGGTTACATTATTACGTTCTTTTTCAACACAAGAATCAACGGGAATAGAACACCGGGCTTTGACGCCCTTGACTTATATATGCTCCGGTCGGATCCAGAGCTCCACCGGACAACCAATCAGCTCGTGAGTTCGTAAACCAATCCAGTTCATGGTTACAAAGTGTTCACCAATCGTGGCCAACAATACTTGGCCACGTTCTCCTGCACGTCCGCTCGTGGTTTTGGCGCAAAACCTGAAAGTCCTTGCCGTTGCACAAGTGATTTTGGCGCCAACAAGAGTCAAGCACAACACAACAGCACACAGGTAGGTACGAGGGTGAGCCAATGTCCGTTACAGGGCTCAAAAACTGGTCGTGTAATCTTAACTGCTAATGTAATGTGAAATGGCATCTAGCAGCACTTCGGTTAGTGACAATGCTAAGAACTTAAGATTAAGTAACTTAAGATTACACTGCCAGTGGGCTTTGAAAAGAATTCATTTACATACAATTGATCAAAAAGTACATAACCATTCACCAAGGAGTTTATTTCAACTTGTTGATAAACAGCAAATTTTCGGTTTCACATCAGATTTTGGGTGTTCAATCTCTTACCTTCATCAGGGAAAGCTGTCCCAAGACACTTACACAACGACGCGCTACATGTAGACATGTTGGACATCTTTGCCTGATGAAGGCAGCAAAAAGAAGATTCAAAATCTAATGTAAAACTGCCAAAAATGAGTCTTTTTCAACAACAAGTTGAAACAAACTCTGACTCTCTGTATGGAAAATGTTCCATGGCGTCTCGGTATCCAACGTAAGGCGTCCCGGTAACCAACCCAATGCGTTCCAGCTTCATACAGTAGTTTCCTATTGGTTTAATGTTGTTTTTTTCCATTGACCGCATATGAAACCGCCTTCATCCTTACAATACATCAAAAGCCGATGCAAGAATAGTTAGTTTATTTAAAGTACTGATACCGTACTGACAAATTTTGATACCAATGAGCTCTATTTAGAAAGCCCAGAAAATATTTGTTGGGGGTATTTTAATCGAAAAAGCTTCCTTGAATGCACACACCTCTTACTAAACTTAAGTTGTCGCTCTCAACCAAATGTTAGCGATTTTACGACCTTAAGACAATCCACTTGTTCACTAAAACATGTTTGGGATACATGTGTTTTATTTTCTTACAAGCTTAAGAATGTTGCAAGAGAGCACACATCTTGCCGCACCGAGTGAGTGTGTGCAGGAGCCGCAGCAGTTGATTTGATAAAGAATGTCTATCCACAGATGCTAACAGCAATGACGACGACAACAACTGATTAGATACAGGATGCGGGTCACGGGTAATTAATCCTCTCGTCTCCAGGAAGTGGTTTCTCTTTAGGTAATAGCCAGGGCCAGCATTAAAGTCACATTCGGAGACTTGCATATAAAAAGGCCTTTGGTTTATGGCCTGCCAACCTGCCGGTCTTTTTCTCTTTACTACTACTATGCTTGCTTGTTTTATACGCCGTGACCTTGTTTCTTACTCCCTGGCTTTCCTTTCTTTTGACACTGATTCTAACTTACTTATCTTTTGACAATTTTCTCGGAGAAACACTAGCCGTTTGCCTAGAGATTTTCCCGGAACATGTAGACAGAGAAGAAAGAGTAAACACAAAGTAAAAGGGAATCTTCAAACACCTCCTCATCAAGAATAATATCAAGTAGCTGATCACTAACGCTACAAAATGCATTATTTGGGTATGTCATTTCCTTCAAATTCAAATGATACATACCTGCTTCCTCCCACCCTTCCCCCCAACCCTTCGACATGAGTACTGGCTAACTTCGAATGTTTCCATGCCGGCGAGCTGGCACTGGCAAAGCGAAGTAAACTGGCGAGCTGGCACTGGCAAAGCAAAATAAATTGATGATTTTTGTAAGCGCATCATGAACTGACTTAGAAACCTACTCCCCCACATATTTCGAACCTCTTTTTTCAACAATTTTATTTCTGGCCTCTGTTAAACGTTCATAAATAGTCGTTACGCTATTCTTCAAACTCGCAGTCAAGAGGGCCACACTAATGCCATTCGCATCAACAACAATAACTGACAGAGACCTAGAAGGCATTAAAGAAGGAGGGAAACTCGGCTACAGAACCTATTGAATACAAGACTTGGGACAACGATGAATTCTCTACTTCCTCCGTTGCAAAATCCTTGTCCCTTTGCTCTAGAACTACTACGAGTCAATCAAAGAAGCTGCTCTCTTCTTTGCTACTCATTGCTCCTGCCTTTTGTCGGATTTCGACTATTGTACATCCGGTAGTACTTTTTAAATGAACAAAATACGAATAAATAATTTACTTCAAAATTTTATGTAAAACGGCTTCAGGCCATGTGGGAAACCATATATTATTTCCTTTTACTGGTTGGGAGGGGGGGGGGGGAGAGGGTGGGTGTGCAGGGGTGTGTGAAGAGAAACCGTTATCATTCGTGAAGTAAAAAAAGTCAGAAAAATGTAACAATTTGCTGCAGAACATTTACAGCCCCAGCATTTGGGCCAGGCCCCGGTGGGCCAAGTTGCTACTAGTCCGCCCCTGGAGTTAATCATCTACCAGCACATTTTTACCTTTACGACTAGCGAAGGTCTTCTGAGCGATGGGCAACATGGTTTTCGACCAAACGATCTACTGTTACCAATCTTCTTGAATTTTTCTCCGATATCTTTGCTGCTCTAGACAACAATGTCCCCGTTGATGCCGTTTTTATGGATTGTGTTAAGGCTTTTGACAGAGTCTCCCACCCCCTCCTTATTCACAAACTGCGACTGTATGGAAATGTGGGCCCAATTCTGTCCTGGATCGAACATTGGTTGTCAAATAGGACACAGTTTGTGGCAGTTAATGAGCATCATTCAAAGGCCATGCCTGTGACAAGCGGTACAATTCAGGGTTCGGTTTTGAGACCTCTACTGTTTCTACTTTATTTCAATGATTTTGGAAACTCCTCGCCCTGTTTCATGAACACGTTCGCTGACGATTCTAAAACACGCGCTATTCTTAACACTGGAAATGAAAGCACTAACCTTCAGCACGGTCTAAATAGGATGCATGAATGGTGCGATACATGGAAACTCCCGATGCATCCCGAGAAACGGTTGTGATGCATTTGGGTCGATACAACCCCGAAAGGGACTACTTTTGGGGAGCGTCCCAGCTTCCAACCGTTAATCAAACAGTGGACCTGGAAGTTATCATCGATAACAACCTAAATTTCTCCGCTCACGTTGCCTCTACTATGAAGAAGGCCAACATGGTCTCCCTTATGATCCGCCGCACTATTTCTTCGTGCCGTCCGGAGGTTTTCATGAAACTGTTCCTCGCTCTCGTTCGACCTATCCTCGAGTAGGCTTCTGATCTGTGGCGCCCTTTTTACAAAAAAGGATCTCAGAGCGCTCGAGCGGGTGCAAAGGCGGGCTACTAAGTGTGTTTTGAATTTGTCTGGCATCCCGTATCAAAGACGCCTGCTATTCCATAAACTGCCTTCCCTGTGGTGGAGATTCATTCGAGGTGCCACCATAACCCTTTACAAGATTATGCAACAAGGTTACGGAGGGCCAGTTCTTCGCTCTCACTCCTTGGTTAATACCCGGGCACATGCACGCGGCCATCCGCTGAAACTCACGGTTGACTATCATCGACATGAATGGGCACGTCACATCTTCTTTGCCCGGGTTATTCACATTTGGAACGCCCATCCGGAACCTGTTGTAGTTGCCTCAAGCACCAGTGCCTTCAAGAATGCCTTCGATAAGCTCTTCACTGGTGCACCAGAACTTGTGTACTTTTTCGACTAGGCTTGCGGTCCATTGTACCTTTTGCTGTTTTTTCTTTTTTTGTTTGTTATTTTATACAGCCTCAATGATGTGTTTGAGGTCGTTGAAGGTGTTAGTTGTTGTTGATTATTCTAACTGTCTTGTGTTTTTTGTTGTTTTTTTTTTTGTATTAATTATTTAGTTCGCATTTTGTAATGCCTGGAAAGGGCGATTTAATGCTAATCAATTAAAGTTAAAGTCAAATTTTGGAACAAGATCGCAAAGTGGACGATGTAAACTGAAGTGTCCAAACTTTTCAGAAGCGCCCTGCAGAAGAAGGCCAAGTGTGGAAATAACATCAAACACCTTAAATGACAGTCGAAAGTTTGCCAGATACGGTTAAATGTATTTATGATTGTGAGACTAAGCATTTTTTTTGTGGAGAACTTCATTGTGAAATCATGAACTCGCATGGTATTTCGAATCATCATATTTTAACCGCTAACTGATTCCGATCTGATATAGCTAGTATCGGTGCAGACACCGAAGCCAATATCACCGATGTTAACGTCTGCAACGGTGCCGCTTCAGCCAATATCAGTAGGTCAAATCCGTGCAAATAGGTTTTTCTGAAAACGATTCTGTCAAACGTAAAATATCTATAAAGCATTAAATAAGGTACCAAAACATTGAAGATATAATCACAACAACATACTTTGTTTCTTGCATATTGAAGATTAATGACGGAACAATCTTGTCCATGTGGGCTTGTTCCCAGATATTTACTTGCAGATCATCGCTCACTGTCTTGCGGACAACTCCTTGCAACCCTTTTAATCCAGATAGTCTTAACCTAGTTAGAAAAAGAAAACGAAAAGTATTAAAAAGTATTTCAACAAGCTAGCTTAGCTTTTTGACACGCTCCCAGCCGTAGCCATGGTGCCAGAAAGAGAGAGGGACAATTTTGCTAGGTAAATTCCATCGGAAACTCTTAGATTCTTTTACATGCCACAATCGACATGAGCACGAGACATCACAGGGTCCTTCTCTTCCGGAAAATGCCAGGGGTGGCCGAGGCCAGACTCAATCCCAGGATCCCTGGGCACATGAGACGGTCGTGCTTAACCATCAGGCCAACTTGCCCACTCTTCTACAGGCTAGCAGCCAAACCCTAGTACCATCATTTAATGTTTTAGTTGCAACCCTGTTAGGCAAGTTCTGGTGATTATGTTGTTCCAAAAACAAGGCCTCTTAAAAATAGAATCTAGATTCTTGGGCATTTAAAAAAAAATTCAATGAGGGCAGATAAAATTTTTAGTCTTCTGTACAGCCATACTGGCTGAGACGACTATAGAACGATTTTGTCCATCCGTCCGTCGTTTTTTTTTTCAATTTCGCAACGGTACCAGATATTGACGACCATTGTTTACAACGTTAGATTCAGTGTGAGAAGTTAGTTAAATAACATGGCAAATTAAAACATCATTACTTCCTCATAGCTAATAGACTTCTTCGATGTAACTAAATTAAATAATAACATGTGATCGTTGAATTAAAATCCTAAATTAAAATCCTCAATAAAAACAAATGGATTTTAGCTTCGTTTAAAATAGTCTCATCGCACTGTTGCATGAATGAATAGGCTTACCGTTGAACCAAATTCTCCATTAGGCCCATCTGCTACTTACGAAATTAAAACTGCATTTTTAAAATTAGGCCTACAAATTAAAACTAGGCCTAAAATCATGTTACCATGGCAACGTCAAGTTGCTACGAGTCGCTGTTGGCTTCATCAACAGCGTCTCTCTCGTTACTTCCCTACTACCACTGATCTATATATGCTACGTTGAGCCTGAAGGCGTACCGTGTTGCAAAAATGAATACGCTTACTATACAATCCATATCTCCGTTAGCTGATACTTACGAAATTAAACCTGCTGGTTAAAATTAGGTCTAAAAGCTAACACATTTTTAACCGGCAATTGTGATGAATACTGCTTTTAGATTATAGTATAATAGAGATAGCTGTTGTAGTGCATGATAGAGGTGCGCGCCTCAACAGTGGAAGTGAAGGAACTGTACAGAAGAACGGTGCGACTACACAGTCGCTGTAGCCGCTTGTTTTTTATTATTATTTATTCCATTCTTTGACACAATGCAGCCAAATATTCTATGACTCTACATTTTAAAAATAAAGAAACCATGACTTCACAACAGAGTTACAGCCTTTTGTACAAACAAACAAAAAAAAATCGCAAAATGGTAACTTTTTTATTCTAATCAATCGCGCTGTGATACATACCATTAGCACTAACGTTAAGCTTTCAAAGCACCAATTGTGCAGTACCAATTATTTATATTTCAGATCAAAAAAATCAGTTTGGGAGGGTATGCAAACTAACTTTTCTGTTTATATTACCTAAAACTAGTTTTCTTCACAAAAATTTGTTGTCACCTAAGGGAAAAGTTTGCGTGGGTTCATGCAGTTTTTTTTTTCCATTCAACTACATATAGACTACTTTTAGTCAATTTACAGTAACAAACCCTGCAGACGGAAAAAAATTTGGAGGGGGAGGGTTTGATAAATACCTTTTTTTTTTAATGGCTTTCTTCATTAAAAAAAAAAACACTAAATGATATAATCATACTTACTGTTGCCTTATATCTGGATTAGTATGGTTATTATGACACATGGAGCTGAACTTGGAAACAAAAAAATCGTATCGCCGATGATATGAAGGTGTATCTTCTTCGATATGAGCAAACTTGACAAACTGTTGAAAAAGAGAACATTTTAGCACGATTTATTAGAAATCAAGGGTTCCCTAAAGATTTTTAAATGCTTAAGAGCTTTGAGCTCTGTGACTCGCAGCTATATTTTTAAAATTTTATGATTACTTATATGTTTTGTATCTATTCATACGTTTGTCATAAAAACCATCCTTATATATGACTGTTTATTTCAGAAATCCAGGCGACAGGATTTGTACAATATCAAACAAACAAAAATTCAAGCACTTTCACGGATTTTTTAAAATCCAAAGTAATTTTTCAAGGACTTTTCAAAGACGAATAACATTTTTTTTTAGTCAACAAACTTGCCAACAATATCTTGCTAAACCCTGAAATACTCGGGTTTTATTGGTTCGCATTACGGAAAAAAAATGCAGCGGTAAAATAAGGCCAAAGAAAGAAATTTTGTTTTCTGTGTTGTTGCTAGCTGCTGTCATAAATTAGATTCAGTTACATTGGCTCACATTTCATCAGGCAGGGTAAGGAGTTTCTCACAGGTTTTTTTTTTCCCTTACTCGTTTAACAGCTTAGTAAACAACTGATGAAAATGCGTGTTAGAACAAAGTTTATATGGTAACGTAATGACATTTTACGACGAACATTTAAGTTATAAAAGAAATGGCAAGTCTGTCTTTTTCTTGCTAAAAGAAAGGCATTACTTTAAATTACGACAAACAAAATTAAATTCAAGTACTCGAATTTTTTTAAACAAATTCACGTGCTTTCCAGGACTTCCGAGCACCTTCTGCAAACCCTGTCAGCTGGATATAAGTTCAACATTTGCACCGTCAACAGTAAAGGTCCTATTATGATTTTTGTTGTTGTTGATTACTCTAAATGCTCTATTACAGACTTTTTAAGCATCAGACAAAAGTCACAAAATGTTGCCAACCAAGGGAAAATATCATATGGGTGGAACCTAGGGAGGGAAGAAAGCTTAGCTAGATTCTAGCAACACTAGCTAACCTACATAGCTACATTTTAGTGCAGATATAAAAGAAAATGGGAAATAATCAATAGGCAAAAATCGTACGCTAGAATAACATTGTACAGTATGAAGACTGGGGAGGGAAGAAAGCATACCTGGATACTAGCAGCTCTAGCTAAGCTACACTTTAATGCAGATATAAAACAAAATGGGAAATAAGCCATCAGAGAAATTCGTACCTTAGAAGAACATAGTACAGTATAGAGACTGGGGAGGGACGAAAACATACCTAGATTCAAGCAGCTCTAGCTAAGCCACACTTTAATGCAGCTACAATAGAAAATGTTTAATAAGCGATCAGCAACACTAGTACAATAGAATACCGTAGCACAGTATGCCAACTTTATGCACACGTTTCATTCTAGTGATGTGATGACGTGGCTTACTGTACTACATTATTTTGGTGAAAGATTTTCGCTGATGACGTACTTACCATTTTCCGAATATTTTTTACACCAATTTATGTCATTTATTTAATGCATACGATAGAAGCACCATGACTAATTGATTTCAAGCTTCAGTGCTGGGGATATTTTTAAACTTAAATTTTAGAGCATTACTCTAGCTGCTCCAATCTTTCAGAAGTCTAGTAAGAAATAATGATAAATAAATAGACACAAATCGCTGGAAATAATATTAAGGAAATTGGAAGCAAGCCATCAGCGAAAATTACACACTAGAACTAACGTAGTTCAGTAAACCCCCTTTAAGGACTTACGTTACGTCGGAGTGGCATGACCCGTATTCGAACCGGCTACCCAGTTCGTCCACAGATCACTTGCATAGCGCCTTAACCGCTATGGCCACATCCTCCACTGGCATAAAGATAATTCACTGAACCCGTTATTAAGGTCACAACCGTGACCAGGACGCCCGTTCGACAGAATGTTTTCGGCCATAGCAATGGCGAGGGAATACACTTGCAAGGCTCAAAATTATTCTAGTGTATAATTTCCGCTGATGGCTTATTTCCAATTTTCCTTAATATTATTTACAAAATACCAGCAACTGGCATCTACAAAGGTTTGAAAACAACATAACTTCGGTAAAATGCACACAACCACCATGCAGAAACACAACCAAATTCCTTTGAATTATTTATTAATTAATTATTTTAATTGTTTACAGCGATTTGTGTCTATTTATTTCTCCTTCGTTGAACCTTCTGAGTGTATGAATTGTCTTCCCTCTCCATTGCTTATGGCCGAGAACATTTGGTCGAATGGAGTCCTGGTCACGGTTGTGACCTCGGTTCAGTGAGTTATCTTTACGCCAGAGGAGGATGTGGCCATAGCGGTTAAGGCGCTATGCAAGTGATCTGGGGGCGAACTGGGTAGCCATTCGAATTTGAGTCATGCCACTCTAACGAAAAGTGCATAAAGGCGGCTTACTGAACTTAATATTTCTAGTGTATAATTTTCGCTGATGGCTTATTTCAAATTTTTCTTAAGAAATAATAATAATGAAAAAAAAAAAGTTTAATATCTGGCTTACTTAGGCTGGAGCTACCCCAGCTTTAGTATTTTGCTAACCAATTATGAGCCAGTCCTTTTCAACAAACTTGTAAGACTTATTTTCCACTTACCGATTGTGTTGCCAAAATCTGCAGCTGCGGTTCGTGACATTCCAGCAGCTTTTGGACCATTTTTAAATAGCTTTCAACAAATAAATTTAATGTCTGCGCATGACAAGCAATAAGAAGCTGGTCTAAGGCTTCCATTGCTATCACGACAAACCTGGAATTGAAACCAAAGTCAATTCCAATCCAATAAAAAAGACAATCCAGAATTTTCAAGATAACACAATTTTTAGAACATAACAATAACACAAAGGCATGCATGTTAAAAATACCTTACCCGATTCGATGTCGCGAAATATCACGACTAACCCGATGAGCCAAATATTCACCAATTCTATCCAATTTCTCCGGTGATGATAAAGCATAAAACGTAAGTTTTTCCATATTATTTCGTACAAGGCCATCCTGTTAACAGATTATCAAATTCAAAACTTAAAACAACAAACAAAAAAACGATAGTAAAGAAAATACATATACGGTACACAAGGAAATCAAATATTTACAATGCAATGATTGAAAAATAACCGCAAACTCCCAAATAACACTACAGTACTTCCACAGCCTTCGTGGGTAAACTAAAACTTTAAAATGTTTATGTAATTTTAAGATCCCCAACGGTTTTTTGTAATGATGTACAAAAAGACTAAAATTGCAGGCCTTGCACCTGCTTAATTTTAGTTTTTATTGCCTAACCGAAAATATACATTACCTGTTTTTTATAGCGTTTCCCTCCTTTTGAGCTTTAATTCTCCTAGAAGCTTGAAAGTTGGCTTCCCAGCCCAGCTTGTACTACTGCGCATGTGCAGGATTGGGCTGGCTATATATACTCGGCGCAGCCGTCCGATGGCATTAATTCTCCTCACCCAGAACCTAGACTATGGAGGGGAGGCCTGGGTGGGACTTCAGGTAATGCATATTTTCAGTTAGGCAATAAAAACTAAAATTAACCCTTTAAGGACTGCGTTTGCGCTGAGGTCTCGTAACGAACTTGTAGAAAAAAATTCATAGCGTCTCACCCACTTGAAGTAAGGGAATGAAACCTGTGTCATTTTTTTCCTGAATGATCTGGCCTTCATATCACATTTTTAGTTTCACTGTAATTGACTGGAAGTTTTCAATCTGACCTGTAGAAGAGCTGTAAACAATGATTATGTAGCGGGCGCATTTGGGCGCACCCGTCCTTAAAAGGTTAAGCAGGTGCAGGGCTTGCAATTTTAGTCTTTTTATAGCCGACGAAAATATACATGACCTTTTTTTTATAACGGACTTTGTCACCTCGGAGGAGGGCTAGGTTCGCTTTCCCCTCAAGTACAAGCCGGCATCCCCGGGAACTAATCCCTGGCGAAGGCAACCCTGAGTCCTAGACCAATTTCACTAACGGCCGAAACTATTTGCGGGCTGAGGAGCGAACCGCTGTTTCGGAAAGGGTAACATCCTAAGTGAGGTCAGGCAGTGCGGTAAATCATCATTATCTAGTAATGGTTAAGGAAGCAGAAGAAGGAACCGCATGCAAGGGTTTTAACACTGTGGGGTACAAGATAGGAAATCAGAAAAAATACCGAAATCGCCTACGTTGCTGGGAAGATGGTGCTCCCATGTGTGAGACGGATAGGCGGATGGTGTTGCAAATGGTACTGAAAGAAGAGACGATTGAATATCGTCCGTAGGACGGAGGATGAAGGCATGTGAAAGGAGCAGTTGGACAACGAATGTTCCTGTAGATTAGTGGACGTGAAAAGTGGATAGTGTCCGATGGGAAATTGAGAAAGGGGAACGCATGATGGGGTGGACTGCAGCAGATGCGAGAAGCAAATGGTGTCCGTAAGGTAGATCGTGGTAAACACAGAAGGTACAGCACAGTTTCGTTGTTGGATCACAATGCAGACAGCTGGTTAGTAAGATAGATTTAAACTGATTTTCCTGAGGAAGAAGAGACAGCGGTTGTTGGAAACCAGGTACTGCAAAGCCAGGTACAGTACTGTAGACTGATCAAGTTAATTTGTGAAGACGAGATCCTAAACAGGGAGGCGAGGATCGTGATTGTACCGTCCCCTCAAGGGAGGCAGATGAAGTGGAACCCTCGCCGAGAAAGTCTTAAATGAGTAGGAGACTGATGAAAAAAATTGATGTTTAGGGAGGACACGAAATCCTAAAGCTACACCTGAAGCTTTGCCGCGACACAGGGAGCATGGCATCACGTCCGTTGAATGCGATGAAGTTCCAGTGATACCGTGGAAGATAGGGATAAAGCTTGGAGCATTATCGTATTGCCACAATGAATACGATGAGATTTTCTGAAATTGGTTCGTGGAAAATGCTTCCTTCCAAAGCGTAACAGGAGAGGCGGAGGCTGATGTTGGTGGATCGTCATCCGGGGTGTGATAATCACAGGCTGTGGACGAAGGATCTCGAAGTGGAGACGGTAATGGCGAGGGAGTTTCTTGATGAAGTGTGGCTAAGTTAGGTGAAGAGAACGTATCCGCAGGACGAGGATGCAGCGGCGAGCGGGTTGTGGTTGAGGAAGGAGCAAGTCTAAGGCGACGAGTATGGGAACGGGTGCAGTAGTAGGCCTGTAACAGGCTTACATGATCGGCAGCACGCAACTCACGAAGCAAACA
>JAHWFP010035474.1:3026-27125 GCA_023313725.1 Lithobius niger | reverse complement strand
CCCCCCCCCCCCTCTTCCAAAATTGTTGATGCGCCTGGAAAGCCTCGGAGTTGGAGGGAAGGTTTTAACATGGCTCAAAGCTTTTTTGAATGGACGAACACAAAAGTTCAGAATTGACATTGCCCTTTCAAGTCCAATTGCAGTTCTCAGTGGAGTTCCACAGGGCAGTGTGCTGGGCCCCTTGTTGTTTATTATGTATATTGATTCTCTGTTAGACGACATCCTTGACAGTTTTTTACATCTGTTTGCGGATGACTCCAAATTGTCTCGGTGGGTTGCCACTAAAGGCGATTTGAATGCTCTACAGACATCACTTAATACCATTTATAAATGGTCACATGATTGGCAACTGCCCCTTGCAACAGAAAAGTGTGTAGATATGTCGTTTGGTGGTGCACTAGACAACACTTATTACTTGGGTAGTACCGCGTTAACAAACGTTAAGGAATACAGGTACCTCGGTATCCTTGTTAAGGATGATCTAAGCTTTTCAGTACATTGTGCGGGAATTGCAGCCAGAGGGCACCAGTGTGCATATTTGATACGCAAGTGTTTTCGATATAGTAGTGTGAGGACGCTTGCTAAGGTTTTTAAAATGTATGTTCGTCCCATTCTTAATGTAACTCGGCGATTTGGTCACCGTATTTGCTAGCAGATATAAGGAAACTTGAAAGTGTGCAGAGATGGTTTACAAAGTATTTACCTGGTATGAAAAACTTACCATATGACAAACGTTTGGTGGCTCTCTCCTTAGAGAGTCTGTATTTCAGACGATGCCAGAATGACCTACACACCTGCTACAAACTGGTGAGAGACTCTCCATACCAGGGCCCAGGTTCACCATTGATTATATGTAAAGCAAATTTGCATACTCGTGGGCACGGGTGGCGCTTCAATTGGCACAGGGCAAGAATAAACTGTAGACATAACTTCTTCCTGCTGCGTGTTGGATAAAAATGGAACGTTCTTCCCTTGGAGGTGATAGAGGCGGAAAATTAAAAAATTTTAAAATGAGACTCACTTTTTAGTAAGGACGAAAAGTATAATTTTTATTGATTGCTGTTGACGTTAGTGTAAAACTGTATCTATTTTTATTGATCGTTTTTTTTCTGGGAACGATAGTGTACTACTATATTTCTTTTTAAGTTGAAATAACGTAAGTGGTTGCAAAGGTTTCCCTGACATTTCCCTTCCATTAATGGATAAATTATTATTATTATTATTCCATGAATTTCGTGCAAAGTGGAAAATAAATTATTATTATTATTATTATTATTATTATTATTATTATTATTATTAATAATTTATCTAATTTAGGTCAAGTTTGTTTCTCTCCTTTAGCACAAATCTCGTGTCACCTAAACTCTAATTTGCCTAATTTTTGTCAAACCAAGATTCACGTTCATTTTAAATCTTGTTTATCTCATTTATCTAAAACCTCATTTATCTAATTTGTGTGACATCTAGTAAACCAAATCCTAAAATAGGGACACAAAGAGAATGACTTGATGTTGTCATCGATTGTTTAAGTCGTGGCCTCGCTCGCCTGTTTGAGGTGCATGCAAGGTGCACTCTTGGCCATTCATTACCCGTTACCAACGATGCATCCATACATGTAGCCTATAATTCATCTTGGGGCAAGGCGCTTTGGGCAAAGACAGTTCCCGTCGCGAGAGTTCGCTGCAAACACGATCGGATCGAGCTCCTCCGAGCATTAGCATTGAATTCAATTGGAATGATCGTTTCGAGACGTTGTTATGGGTACGTACAACAAGTAAAATAAATGTATGGGTCATCTCTAGTGAAGTGAGAAAATGTTTGCTTCAGTAGAAGTACTTTTAAAACGATTTAAAAACATGATTCGTATTAAAGTAAAATGGAAACGTCGCGTTTTTACGCATCCTTCAGCCTCCCATAGTAGTTGCCAGGCAGGTAACAACAAGTAACGCAGGGAAGCCATCCAAATTCAGCTGCCAAAAAGCCAAACAAACAAAATAATGGTGCAATATTGCATCAAATACCTTTAATTTTTTTAATTACTAATAATATAGTAAAATATGACAAATGAAAAATAAATGAGAGTTTAGTCACACCTGTGTAAAATAAGCATACTAACTTACACGAAAAACAGTCTGTTGGACTGCGTACGGCAACTGTTAAATCGACTGAAGGCGTCTCGTGATTTCGGCAGTGTTCTATTACTTTCGACAACAAAAGCCTGGCGAGGCGAAAACAGTTTACAATAAATTTACACGTGTTACCTTGAAGCGTGTGTAAATCTTGGACGTTACGTATACCACATTACTTATAGCCCTAAAGAGTTTTCGTTTTATCAGAAATGAAACAAAAAGGACATGAAGTTGCAACGATCTAAATAAACACACAATGTAAGTAAGATTTCCTTACAGAGGATGGATGAATAGAGTCCACTTTGTCTAGGGAGTAAGTGAATCCGTTACCCTAAAATTATATTAAACTCTCTAATACTAAATATTAATCGTGCTGTTCTTCTTCCACTTCCACTTCACAATACCGATGTAGTACTTTGTAATAAGTCCTGAGTGAATTGTTACTTTAGTGTCTATTACGTAGTAATCCATATTGTGTTAGTTGGTCCAGAATTCCTTGCCGTTTCACTACTTGTCCTTGTCCCGAAGAAACTTAGCTCACCGCGAAGCGTGAAGAGGAGCCCTTATAAGGGGGCTTCTCCTGACGTCATAGTGACGTAGTGGCTGCGGGAGTTCTGGCAATGACTATCACCTTTCCCGGAATTGGAAGCCTCTCATGAGTAGCCAAAGGTAGTTCACTAGACGCCGAATGAATGCGAGGCGTTGGAATATCCTAAATACCTAAAAAACCGTCCCACATTCCAGACATGCGTGGGAATCTGTTTAGCAGGCTTCACACACATGGCTGGAGTACTGAACCCCAAAGCCGCTAAGTAACACTCTTTGTACACCTAATACTAGGTGTACAACTGGGTCGTTACAAAGTTTTAACTGAAATACAGTGAAAGTTTTAGAGGTAAAAAATGAAATTCGAATTAGCTGTTATATATTGGTGTAAGAAACTTTCAGTACATATTTATCAAATTCCCTGATTGTTCCCTGAATTTTCCAGACTTGATAAATGGCCTGAATTTTCCTGGATTTCTAGATATTCCAGGTAGAATGCCACCCTGCTAGGTTACAAAGAACGAAAACCGGAAAAAAAAAAGGTTGTAAACTATTTTAGAAACTTCAAATTTGACGGAACAGTTATTTTGAAATTTGTTATGCTCTTCCATACGTTTCTAGCACAGCTGTGGAATTTTTTTGTTCCGTGAAATTAACCAAATTAATCCATAATTACCTTGAAAGTACAAGTAAGCAGATTTTCTTTTTTTTAATAACCTAAATAAGCCCTTGACCGATTCTAAAAGGTGAAGCGAACCTCAAGTTTTGTAGCTACAGCATTCTAGTATATATTTTTTCATATGTTAAAGGCCGGTTACCACCAAATTAGCATTGCAGCATGTAGGCCTATCGAGTTCTCTCTCGCAGGAAGCAAAGGAATGCACAAAGCAAAACACTTAAACGCTAAAAACAAGCCACGCGACTCCTTAATTATTAAGTAAAAATTTGGTACGTCCTCCGGCACCTGGAAACAAGCTGTAGGGCTTAACGATATTAGTGTCACTAGATGGCGCCACGGAAAAATATAAAGAAATTTCCCTGGCGCCATCTAGTGACACTAATATCGTCAAGCCTTACAGCTTGTTTCCAGGTGCACGAGGACGTAACACGTTTATACTCAATAATTAAGGAGTCACGTGGCTTGTTCGTAGCGTTTAAAAGTTTAACTTTGTGGATTCCTTAGTTTCCTATGAGAGAGAACTCGATAGGCCTAGATGCTCCAATGCTAATTTGGCAGCAACCGGCCTTTAAGAACCTGCTTCCAATGTGTGATGCTCGATTTGAGGAGGCTTGAGTGAAAGAAAAAAAAATGGGTGAAGTAGGGCTCAGGCCAACATTTTGCTCATTTGATCACTGGTATCAGTTGCTACTGACACCAGTCATCAAATGAGAACAATTTTGGCCTGAGCCCCATTTTACTTATTATTTTTCCTTTCACATAAGCCTGCTCGAATCGATCGTCACATATTGGGGACAGGTTCTTAACATATATGGGGAAAATATGCTAAAATTCTGCACGTACAAAAACTTGAAATGAACCTCGAAATTAGCAGTGAGAATTATAAGCACAACTCCGACGAATAATACCACCAGGAACTGTTGTGGGTTCCTTGACAACTTAATTAAAGAATTTACTGTGAATATTTTTTTATTTTAAATCCTATCATATTCCGTGGTTCGAACGGATTTTTCCCCAAGTGGTGGGTTTGTGTTGGAAAGCCCTTACGTAAGATAAGCTGCCTTTGTGCTGCTTGCGAGACACATGGACCGTTAAAACAGGCCCTGCTTTATCTAGGGTTAATGGCCGCATTTTATACTTTACGATTTCTTTAATACTAATTCTATTATTTAGTTTGTACATAAAATATTACCCAAATTACAAACGTCTGTAAAACATTAACTATAAAGCAATCGTAACACGATTCCATCTGTCGGAAAGTGTAACTAAAAACGTTTTACTGAAAAATAACACTAATGTTCTACCATTGGCGCTTTTTTGTACACAGAATATCTTGCCAGGTTATAATTTCATTCCAGGTATGTATAATCAATTTACTTTCAAGCACTGGGTGCTTCACAAAGCAGATAACATCCGTGATTCTTACACGCAGCCCCCCAAATTTTTTTTGATGGGGTTTACAAAAACATGTGATGGACAGAACGGAGCAGCGAGCAAGAATTACGGCTCTATCAGTTCCGTAACCCGTAAAAGTGTAAATGTTTGACAAATTAATAGTGACTGCGAAATTGAAAATCGGCTGGAGTATTAATGTTGATTTTTTTTAGAAAAACCTTTGAGTTGTTCTTTCTGATGGACGCAACCGCATTACGACTGTTTTCGTTGTTATTTATTTTGTGTGGACATTTGCAAATAGGGCAGGATTTTTAGGAAAGTCGCTGTAGTAGTTTAATAACTCTTAGCGGGGAAGATGCGCGAAACCCAAGGAGATGGGTCTTTTCTTCAGCCCGGTTTTTAACGCCACGTATGTCCCACGTGTGTCCCGTTAAAGAAAGCAATGGAAACAACGTGTGGCGCTCAGGTATAATCACCATCTTTATTAACACTGTCTTAATATGCAAGACTAGTACAATTTGTTTGCTTCACAAACGAAGAATGTGTTCTTCACCGTGCCGGGATCTTGGCAAGATATCTTATTCCAACACGCATTCTCATCCCTGGGTAGAACACGAAGACATTTTTTGTAATTCTGTTCATCTGGTTGATTCAGGCAGCCTCCCAAGCCTACGTAGTCGTACCATTTAGGAGGTCCCATTTCGCTTCCACCGATCCACATATGAAAATCGTCTACTGTAAAAGCAAAATTTATGATTGGTAAAAAAAATGCATACCATGGAAGACGTGAGGGTCAGTGGCGTGTACAGACTAGGGTGGGCCCCTGGCACACTACTACAGGCAGGCCTCTGTGTGGGAGGACATTGGGTAGAGCGTGGCCCAGAAGGGGGTCTGGGGGGATACCGCCCAGAAATTGAGAATTTTTTGGAAAATCTACATTAAAATTATGGAAATGCTTAACTTTGGACCAATTTTATCCAGCAATGGTTTTAAGACTTTGGTTTTAGTTTGCTTGCATTTTTGTGCATGAGCCGGGGCCCCTAATGCAGGCGGGCCCCCGGCACCTGCCAGTCTGATTCTATGGTGTACACGCCACTGGTGAGGGTAGTACGGTCAAATGATTAATACACAGCAAGTCACAAAGCAAAGGGGTTAACAAGCAGACAGCCAGAATTAATGATATGACCGTGTGAAAGCAAAAAATACGTTAATCGGAAAAGAGAAAAAGCCGTAAAGCCACCTTTTCCGACAGAGCCTATTGTAAAGCACGATTTCCTAGGTTTCAGTCCAATGGTGCTTGTGTATTTTACTTTTTCTGTGGTTGGCATATCGCGCGATGAGTTGAATTGGAAGAATCAAAACCATACGCTCCGTAGCAGAAAACATTAAAACTAATATTTCGACATCAGCTTACTAGCCGCGTCATCTTCATGTTAAACCATCACTTTGCCTTCATTTCATGATCAGTGAATCACACTTTCATCACGCCAATACCTAGAAAAACATTTGTATCAATCAATAGTTTGGTTTAGCATTTACGTTAAAAAGTTATGTTACAGCACGAAAACGCTTGATACATAACGTAAATAAATAAATAACTCTTTGACCAATACTCCAATTACCCAGAGGGTGGTTATTTTATACTATTTATATATGTGTTGTACTGTTTTGTATTGTTCAAATTTTATTACGCAGAAGCAAGCTCAACCCAATTATTTCTACGAAATGCATAATTTTTGTACGTAGTGGCATGACGAACTGTTGTGCCCTGGTATCAAAACAAAGGACTTTCCATGTAATCTGACATCGAAATGTAAAGTTAGGTGCAGTCTACGACTGTACCTCGAGCTTGTTATTTTTCTAGTTATAATATTTTCTCACAAGGTTAGTCATTGGTGTTAACTACCCGCTTCGTGCACGAAAGCGTGGGTTACGTTAAATCCTCGTCTACAAAAACTTCCCCATTGAATTCTGTTGCCTTCTCACAATCCTAATGATTTGAAGATTAAATTAGAAGGGGTAGAGAGAAAAATGAAATAACAAACCACAGTTAAACTTGAAGTGGAAATAAACATACAACCAACCAACCCCAGTTTCCTAACTTATCGTCGTGCCTTCGAGCATTGACGAGCAGAAGCTTTTTATATTTTATTTTAATTCTGCCACTTTCCGTTTCTATCCACTTATTACTTGCGGTTCAATTGGTGCCCTACTTTTTTTCTTTTTCCATGAGTTAAGTTGACGTGGCTTATGGGCGCATTGACTTCTATTACTGCTTGATAACGGGATAGTACTTCCCCTGAAACGTTGCCATTTTATATTTGGCTTTGTTGCATTAACACTTATTGGGTTACGAATATTTACGCATTTATAAGGGCTACATTTAAGAGACTGCCAGCTTTGAGATTGGTCATGCGATAATCATGGAATACACAGGAAATAAAAAGGACAACTTCCCTGACTGGAAATCAAACCCACAGCCCCCTGATTGTAAGTTCATGTCACAGATGCATTTTTTATACAAGAGTGCCTGTGTGCAGTGAACCTTGTTTGGTATACCTTGTGTAGTGTACCTTTTACTTAAGGAGCTCGTTTTTGTTGGATCTCTGAGGCCACGACCTTTGAATGAGTTGAATAAGCAGAAAAAAAAACATTTAAAATGATAAAACACACTAAGAGTGTACAACTGTACATGCATGAGTATAGGCCAAAATCTTAACACAGATTATTCTTGGAAGTGAAGGGTTGCTTTGGCCACATAACATACTTTTAAAAAATGTTGTTGCAAAGAAAACAGAAAATTTTTTTAACATTCGTAATGTTTTATTTATTTTTAAAAAGGTTTTTTTTTTGTAACAGCTAAGCAAATATTAGATTACTAGTGGAGCCGCTCGCTTCACTCGCTCGTTTCACGTCATCTCACTATGGTCGAGTACATTTTTGTTGGAACTGCTGTGCTTCAGACAGATCACACCAAAAACAAAGTGCTGTGCTTGGGCCAATGTAAAATGAAACATCTGAATGGCTTATTTATGGTTTTATGTGTAATAAACACTACAGCTACAGATTGATATTCTGAGAATGAAACCTGTCATATTCTTTTATTTTCTGTTAGTTATACCTTTCTCCAAACAATTAACTGAGTTCGATTGCTACACTAGTACGGTTTGGTTTTTGTGCACAGTAAAAAAGAGTTATTTTCATAAAATTTTTGGACACCATTTTCGGACGCCATTTTGAATTTCAACTGATATTTATAACATATACATAAATATAAATGCTTATCCATATCCATATACACATACATATAGATAACCAAATACAGATGCAAACCTATTTACGTTGCCTTTCGGACTTATATGTCAGACTGCCTAAGCGGGAAATCGAACCCAGGACCTTTGAAACCAAAGGCCAAGGTCCTACCGCTGAACCAGACTGACACGGGCGAATGGATAGTGTTTGTTTATATGTATATATGCACGTGTTAAATGCTGCCTATGGACGTTTCCTTTTGGCCGTGTCAGTTTGGCTCAGCGGTAGGACTTTGGCTTTTGGTTTCAAAGGTCCTGGGTTCGATTCCCCGCTTAGGCAGTCTGACATATAAGTCCAAAAGGCAACGTAAATAGGTTTGCATCTGTATTTAGTTATTTCTTGTGAGCATTTGGCTTTCCCGTCTTTAATACATATAGATATTTATGTATATACACATACATCTACATGTAAATATATGCACGCATACATGTAAAAATATTTATACATATATATATATATATGTATTGTGTATGTTGTATATGTATACTCATATATTAGTCGAAATTCAAAATGACGTCTGAAAATGGTGCCCAAAAATTATATAAAAATAACTTTTTTTTTATTGTGTGTAAATACCAAACCGTACCAGTGTAGCCATCGAATTCAACTGAATGTTTGGGGAAAGGTATAATTAAACATATAGTATATGTATAGTTCCTACAGCCTA
The DNA here is from genome assembly GCA_023313725.1 of Lithobius niger. Taxonomy (NCBI): domain Eukaryota; kingdom Metazoa; phylum Arthropoda; class Chilopoda; order Lithobiomorpha; family Lithobiidae; genus Lithobius; species Lithobius niger. The sequence goes on along the minus strand of JAHWFP010035474.1, from coordinate 18,397 downwards.
TGTTGAAAGAATTCGAATACAAAAATAATCGGACAAAAATAATATGATCTCGTGTTTGGTCGTACTCGCGATACAAAGAGACATATGCACATCCGTGAGTTACTATACATATGGTGTTAAAAAACTACCTTGCCCGCTTCAGTTATTCAGTCAAAAACAAGGAGGAACAAACAAGTTATTACTTGATGAATAAATTACCTAACTTGCTAGGATCAACCGAGTGACATGTTGTCACGACGGTTTCCACAGCTTCCCTTATTGTCTTCTAGTATATTTTAAACTTGGGTCATAGTGAGATACATTACTTTGATGCTATGGCTCCATATTTGTACCATGTGTATTTCTAACTATTAATAATCTATTCCAGTGATGACATGTACTTTGATGTATGGTCCAGTCCCTGGAGATCAGTGGTAAAGGTAGCTTTGGCCTTACTTGCCACCAGGGGTGGCTGCATGCAGAGAGAGAGAGAGGGCTCATGGGATATCAGGATATGCTACAGGAAATACCTTGCACCACCTGTGGTAGCTATGGCTGCAGCTTTGGGTATAAAAGGCCCTCCAGCTCCCTTGAGCTTCACTCTGGGATCTAGTCCCCTAACCAGCAACAACTCTTCCTGAAGTATGCCACGCTACTACAGACCAAACCAGAGCATCCTTGACCAACTTCCAACATCTGTAAAGGACAGATCTTTCTGGCTTACTTCCTTGGACTGGGCTTAGAGGGATTGCAATGAGTGCTAAGGGTTTCTTAGGATAACATCGATTGTTACAAAATGTAACATCATAATTTTCAGGTGGTAAAGGCGACATATGGACGAACAAACAGACAGGCAGACAAGAGTCCCAGAACCCATATGAACTGATAACATATGCGCACTCTTTCTTAAGCAATAGCCTTTTTTTATCGAGGGGGTTAAATAGCAATCAATGTCTGGGATAAAATAAAATACATAGCACACAAAAAAAAATTAAATAAATAAAATAATAACATAATTCAACTCTTCACTAACCCTGGTTTCCAAGATAGATTGCGTTTTTAAAATGAATCCATTCTTCCAGAGTTTCTAGTTTAAGCAAAGATGATTTTGGGTTCAAATCTTGGCATGCCTTCAATGCGTCGTGGCTGTTGAAAATCAATTTTATAACAATATGGTAACAGCCCTCGTGGATGTTGACAAATTTGTCGGCACAAATAGACCTATTCATCGTTGTATCTGCAAGGAATGTAATTTCATAAAATTGACAGCAAGAAATCTGCATGTGACTGACTTTAACTACATTTATTTTAATTAGAACGCCTTTTGACAGGCACAATAAACACAAGGATGATTCCAATGAAACAAATAGCAGAAAAAATCAATGGTATATGCAAAACAAATTCAATGAAAGGTACAAGGTTAAAAAAAAGGTTGAAATACATCTTGAACTGCAAAAATTAGAAAGATTCATCCGACAAATATGTATAGTTAAGATACACACACTGCGGCAAAGCTGAAAAAAATAACGTTAAATGTATAAGAAGGCGACGTGTTTTACGAATAAATTGTAAAACGATAAAACTAAAAATTAAACAGTTAAAATTCATCTCTAGTATGAAAACGCCTGTTATAGAGTTTTAATTACTATGCAATATTTATATAATGTTCAATAAGGGAAGGTTAATCCATGATTAGGATACGTTTATTTTAAACAGCTTGCCCTTTACATTTAGTGCAAAAAAAACAAAAAAACAAGCTACGAGCCTTAGCAACCTCCTATTAAACGCATTATTTTTCGTAAATGCAAAACCCGCAAGCCCAGTGTGTGGGGAAGTTTTGTTAGAAGTTTTCATGAACTCTGTCACCTTAACCATAACTATAACTTTCTTAGACTCAAAAAGGACCTTTTTTCAAGGTGCCGCATGATGATTCGGTAAGCCGTGGGATTCGACCCAGTATTGGCTTGGTTTGAAGACCAGGACGCTGACCAATGGGCTGTGCATGCTTGCTTTCCTCCGGGCCCATGGGGAGCCCTCACAAGGCTCGTGGTGCGCCCGGGAGCCTATTTTTGTCCATCTTGTAAACGTCCCTTATAAGGAACAAGTATGAGATAAGTGGGATGGGGGAGGTTAAATGATAATGCCACTGATCACTGACCAAAACCAATGTTAAAAATTTCAGGCATTTTACTGTTCAGTCACCTTTCACATTTGACAATCATGCACCGTTTTAATTTTTACCTGGCAGTTCTCTGTAACTTTAGCTATAAATGCTTTGAGAGCACGACTTACCAACACCCGTTTCCTTGTAATTAACCCATTAAATGAGATAGACTGGAAACACAACCATTAAAAAAAAATTTCTTAGTAACTTTAGCAGGACAAACTTGTCAACGTAAATAAAAATACACGTAAGCGGTAACGTTTCGTCCACTATAAAAATGGATTTCAGAAATAAGCCTAAACACGACAACACGTGGACATTTATACAAATAAAAGACCTTTGATCCCATCCCATTACAGTCATTAACCATTAAGCACGGCTGAAATTAGAAAAGGTGGGGGTACAAATAAGGCAAAACAACCGTGTCCAGGAGGAAATGGGCCCCAAATTAATTACAGGGGCCGAAATTTGTACGAAAATATTACTGTAAAATGGGTCACATACACTTTCCCTAAATTGTTTGGCCACAGAGACCCTACAGTTTATCTGTCCACGTACTTTGGAAAAGGCTAATTGCAGCGCTGCCGTCACAGTCCTGAAGTGCTGCCCACCTATAATTTAATGGGAGAAAAAACTGCCATGTTCCAAAAATTATCGAAAGCCTGTGCTTTCGGAATATTACCTGTGAAAAATTCCGAAATAGCCTATTATCGAATAATAAACTTACTTTCTCTTCGAATTCTTTCTTTCAGTGAAGTAATTTCAAGGCTTTGGTTTCCAAGGTTTTTTTCTAAATCGTTCTGACGTCTTTCACATTCATCGCTTTTCGACTTGAGCAGAGATATTTCCCTGTCACATTTCGAATTTTGCTGTTCAATGCTGTTATATTTTCCTTCGAGTTCACCAATCTTCTTTTCAACATCAATTATTTTCTGTGCAAGATACGTCGCATCGTCTCTTTGGGTTACGCCATTATCATAATTTTCTTTAACACGTTGACTTAAGGCTTGAATGGACTGCTGGAAGTCTTCGTTTGTTTCGTTCATCTTAGTCTGAACCTCATTCTTGAAGTTAAGGAAAACTTCTTGAAATTCAGCCATTTTCTCGTTGTTGCAGCAGCGCCTGTAAAATTAGGGGATGTTAACTTGTGAGAAACTCTCCAGTTAGCTCATTATTTTTTTTAATTCGTCCTTTATGGTCACTGTTTTTTTTTTGTCATCATTGGAATCAAATAGTAAACTGCTAAGCAAGGGTAATTACTAATTCCCATTGTACGCTGCGAGTTCTTTGGAGGGTTCCTAGTGACCCGGAACAAAGAAAACAAGCATAATTAAAAGAAGCCATGTTACCACTGGTTCGCTTGCTTGGCATGTAATTTGCTTAATTTTCGATATTTGAACATGACTCATTAATATCTTGTGATTCTATTATGTTTTGTGATTGCATTATTTAAATCAAACAGTAAACTGATAAGCAAGGGAAAATGCTATTTCCCATAGTACGCCTCAAGCTCGTTTGGCGGATTCCTAGTGACCCGGAACAAAGAAAACAAGCAAATGACTAATAATAGAATCACAAGACATGTATGCGTCATGTGCGAATATAAAAAATTAAGCAAATTACATGCCAAACAAGTGAAGCTGTGTCAACATGGCTTCTTTTAATCATGGCATGCTTCACCCACCATGCTGAATCTTCAAACACTGTTGACGAATATGCTCAGGTGTCAAGTGAATGCAAGATCCCAACCGGTGTAATGTTTCATAGGAACCTTAAAAAAATCGTTCGAAAACCGTCACAGGCAGCTAAAAAGAGAAAGAGTCCTGAAAGGACACCAATGGTTATATAATAAAAGAGGCGTTACTTTTAGAAAAGCACAGTTATTTATCAACCTTCAAATAATAAAGCGGCAATAATAAAGCCACAATAAAACCTAAACTAAAAGGAACAATATAACATGTTCAAAACACTAGCAATCAAAAACTATCATTTAGTCTTTTGTGATGACTAAGGTAAAAAGTAAATTATTAAATTGAGTCCTTCTTGTCAAGGGCACATTAATCTGTCACGTAAAATTATTGGTCCGTATATCGACTATCTGCAACACAGAGATTAAAAAAGGATAACAAGAATTCCAATCAGAATCTAACCTTCAACAAATTCGATGATTAAAAAAATGCCTATACTCCAACCTTGTGTGTTTCCCATTGGCCATGCAGTCAACACCCTTCAAGCCTGCATAATATAAAGATTCCTACAAAACATAAATAATAAAATAATCCAAAATTTTGGACGACTTAAACGAGCCAACACCCTCCATTACACATCTGGTCTACATGAGATCGATTCCCAGTAAACCAATATATAAATCATAAAATAGCTGTTTCTGGGAAGTTCAAATTAGCCGACACATAAAGCATTTCAAAGGTTTGATTATCTTCAACATGTACTGCTTTGAATTTCAATTCGTGAATAAAACTGTGTCAGTAACACAAGAGAAAATTAATTTTAGAGAACGTTTAGGTAATAAAATACGTTAGCTTGGCATAACCAATCTTCCTAATAAAAAGTGTATTACTTGTTTTATTTCACTTTTTTTTCGGGTTAATTTATTTACTTACTGTCCTTCTTTTTCCTTTGTTTTGCATGGCTGTTCTGAAGGTACGGCTTTAACACCCCCTACTAAACTCCAATCGGTATGAGCCCAGTTAATAACGTTGCCTCCGAGTTTGCATTTTCCAGCTAGTTTAACTGAAATTCAAAGAGAAACAACGGTAACATATAAGGCTATTCTAACTACAACAGACACCAAAATGCAAAATGTTGGTTAGTTGCAAGGTGCACTTTTATATCCTGGGAGAAGTCCAAACGAAAAATTGGGCTGGAATAATATATGGCAGATCGTTTGAAAGACTCAAGAGATTTTCTGAGCTCGAATTTGCAATAAATCGATCCATTTTTACGGAAGTTATAAAATTGTCTCCCTAATTCATCGATCTAAACTCACCATTGTAAACTTGGAAGACTTAATAGTTACGGAATTCCGACCAGGCTGAAGGTAAACGAGTAAACTTTTTAAAACCAAGGAAAATTAAAATGCCACTGAGATCTTAGAATTACCAATTTTTTCGAAAATATCCTAGCATAAATATTATTATTTGGTCGTCGTATTTTAACCCTCCACAAAGGCAGGCGATTGGAAAAGCTAAAAGAACAGATATTCATTCACTTAGTTTGAAAGGACTCCTCAGGAGAAATTTCAATGAACATGGTAACCAAAAGTGGCGTTTACACTAGCTACGAGATTTCAAATTTGAAACCTCAAATCACCAGAACATGAAAAAGCTGTTTACATAAAATAAAAATGTTCAGCAGATGACGTGTTATATCATAAAACAAATATTAGCATGGTTCTAATATTTGTGGAATTACCTGTGATTATGCTGACTCGAACTCTCAACACCATATTATGTGAAGGGGAATGCTCAAACATAAGTCGATAGCTGCCGCTTACGACCTTAAAATGGCAGCTAATATAAATTAGATATAATTATTTGTTGGATGGAATCCTCACATCCAAACTAATACCTTTTGACATTCATATGTTGAATATCGTCGTTTTTAATGTGTGGTAATTTGTAAATAATGAAACAAAATGAGATAAATGTAGGAGCAAACGAAACCATATATAAATGAAAGTGATGCATACCTTGCTTTAAAAATAATAAACAACATAAAATGTTTAAAAAAAATAACAGGAATGAATTTGAGTAATAAACGGAATAAAAAACCAAGAAACTATTTTTATTTATTTTGTGAAGAGCTTGAATTAATGCCTGTAACCCTGTAACCAATCACATTACCTGCGGAAATGACGAACTAGCGAAAAAAATTATGCAAAGCTGAGGTAAGCATAAAATAGGTAACGTTAATCTCTTGGTGTGTCTCTATTGCCATTCCGAAGCAACTAAGCATTGAAGAAGCAAACTTTGGGGTTACTTTTAGTGCCATGCAGTTTTAAGGCGTCCAAGTGGACTATTCATCCTACTCTGGTGCCTTCCTGTCTATCTCCACGATCACTTTTGAGCCCAAAATCCGACTTTTTAAAAATTGTGTACTTACATTCAACCCCCTATTTGTACACTGAGAGCTTGCAATTAAATAAAATTCGGCCAGGGGTTTGGGTGTTTGCCTCTCAAATAGAAAGATAAGTCGTACGTGATGAACACAACAACGGTTGCATCCATAAAAGCGCTAAAAAACTTTTTGAACAAATAAAATGACAAGTAAAACCATGCGTGTCACTTAATTCTTGAAGATAACTTACGGATATGTTAACCCGTACAGCAATTTGTGTCTTCACAGTTTTGTTTAATGCTAGGAGTTGAGCGAAAAAAATAAAAAGCATACAACGGAACGAAATGCAAAATTTCCTACATGAGTTCCGATTGAGGATCACCCCAAGATTTTAAAGAACATTAATTAGAAATGCTAAGGTCATAAAAATCAACAAAAACGGAGAGTGAAAATAATAAAATTTCAATTTGCTCCTCCTATACTGGGCCAAAGCCTGTTTCCTAGTATTTTAGTAAAAATAGTCTATAGTTTTCTGCTAATGTTTCCTAAATAATTATCTTACCACAAACTATACACTTCTAGGAAAAGCCTCCGTTAGATTCTAATCATCCTTCACTTAACTCTACTTAACTGCACTTAACTTTCATAATCAAAGTGCCCATCACTGGGGTATTACATGACTAAAGTTGTGTTTTAACAATTATTAATTTCATGGAAATATTATAAATAAAATAACCAGTGTTACATAATATTGTTAAAGACTGCTAGAGAAAATATTGAATCCGAGAATCCAGTTGCTGCAGATATAGGGCCTTAGAGCTTCGTCGGGCAGATGACCGTGTGCGGTTAATACTCGCTAAAACCCTTTGAAGACATTGAATACTGTTCCACACTTAAATGTTGCAGTTAACGCTGGTTAATATACGACTAATTTGATAAGTGTAATACGTAACAGTAGTATTGTCTGCATAAATCCCTTTATTGGATTATATTATTTGCGGATGGTAAAAGTAGCCAGATTCCCATTGTCCTGGATTTAATAATGAATCACGAATACGAAATTCTATTAACGATACCTTGAAGGAAAGCCTGCTACCCAACCAGTCTGAATTGTAAAATAATTTGTGTGTTCCAAGGAAAGGTAATTGGTGGTTGGGATTTGTAGAAAAACTAAGAAACGTTCTTGGGAAACGCTGCATATGTGCGCATCAGACCTACTTTTGACGTTGACAGAAGAGGCCAACATCAAGAGACTCGGGTAAATCACTCCATAAGTACTGTAAGCGGGGGAAATATTGTGTTTGGCCCATTAGTGTTCCCTTACGTTTACGAGAAAGACCACGTGTTGCAGTACACATTTCTAGTTTAACATACTGCCTTACAGTTGAGCAGCAGGAATTTGTTTCAAAATTTTAGAATAAATTTATAATCCAGCCAATAGAGGAATTTTACCAAAAAAGGGTGGTTTTCAAGTAAATAAGCCGCCGTTTATATGTTAAATTTCTCGTGATAAATGTGTTAAGTTCTTGAGGTTATGTCTGAGAAAATTAGAAAAATCATGTAAAAGACTTCTGTTGGTGATTATGTTGGAGGCCATTGCAATATTACTAAATTAACTGAATGAAAGTTTGAAAAAGTAAAACTAATATTATAAAGTAGAACGGATGAAGACATATCAACGAACACCTCCAGTGTAGTGGGCATCTAGTCGAAAATCCAACTAACGGATTTTATGTGCTTTGTAACGGCTAGATGAAAGCCAATGTGTGATGGTCAGAACACTTAAACTTTATCGGATACAGAAAGAAAAGGTAGAATAATAAAGTCCTTGACTCAAGGAAGCCAATATTCTGTTGAAGAGGCACAACTGACTTTAACCAGAGGGTGATTTTAAAATTTGAGCATGCAGCAGGTATATACTAAAGTGTGCGCAGCGTATCTTGAGTCCGGCAGGTATTTTATGATTGGCTACGTCTTCCTGGAGGGGATTGCTTTAATTGGCGGCAGCCATTGATTTTGTAACTACTTTGGATATGAATAAGGCACTCTGCTACCAAATACATACAATCGATTATTTGTGTCCATTGTGGGGCGAACTCAAGATAGGCTGCGGACACTATAATGAAGAACGATACCTGACAACTCTGATCCCTGTAATCAGTCATTTGGCGAAATTAGAAGATTCGTCTTGCCCTCTTTGCTTAGCTAATATCTTTAAATATTAGGGCTATATTTTCGTTGTCGACTTAATGGACTGGGCTCCGCTTTCTTTGCTGTTAGAATGTTTGGCTAAAAAGGGTAGGCCTTTGAAAAGGCGGGCAAGGCAGCTAGCTGCTAGCTGGAGAGTATCATGAAAACGTTATTGATACATCTTTCCCTTTGTGAATGTGGATACTCATCCTTTAACTTTAAGTTTTACGTTATCCCTGCACCTTTCCTTTACATTTTCCACAATTTGAATTTCGGGCGCGTTGGGATTTAACGTCAACATCACAAAAATATTAAGGCTGGGCCGATCATCTTTTGTCGACCCGAGCCGATCATTAAACGAAAGTGACCGATACCAAATCCCGGCCCGAATACCGATATCAAATCCCCCAATAACATTAAAAAATTTCCTTTGTAATTTCTAAACAATAAGAGACAGCTGCTTGGGGTTTGGACCATTCGAAAGGTAGTGAAAAAACGTTGAAAATGGTGTTTTCCAACCTCAAAATCGGTCGACGAAATGTGAAAGTATCTTCAATTTGATTTATTACCGATCTTTCTGGATTTTATATACCGAATCCAATTCTACCGATGTAGGTATTCTGAATCGGTAATCGGGATCGGCCCAGCCTTACAAAATATGCTTTTAGTTGCTCACAGCTAACAGACACATGTCTGCTAGCGAGGCCAGAAGAGAATTCAATAATCAACAACAATAAATAAAAATTTCGACCTATTGCCTAAACTCGATCGAACATCACAGCCTTCTTAATACACATCAACTGATAATACCGATGGAGTTCTAATCACACGAAAATAAGGCTTCAGTTTACGTCAGACGGCTTACGGCTAGAAAAAAATGTATTTTAAAACATCCACGATCCGATTCTTTAACACTTTAATGTTTTCATAATTAAATTCACAGACATAAAAGAGGCTACTTACCTTCCCATGGAGCCAGCGTATAATCCCATACGTTTACCTGCGTCATCTTTTTGGGAATTGTTCGAGTCGAACGGAATCCAAGATGGATGTTGAAGAAACTAAAGTCTGTACTGTTTACAAACTTACTAATTCCTGCAAGTTCACCGTTAAAGTACATTTTAATCGGACCATTCCATGCAACGCAGATGTGAACCCAATGATTCCGTGGTGGAATTACAGGTAAAGAAATGACTTTTTCCTGCTTAATTGTGAAAGTGGTTTCACTCGCGGAAAAATCAACGGCCATCTGAAAATTTACTGCTAAATTCATTGTTAAATTTACTGCTAAAGTTTCAAATACAGGAACTTTAGTATCATCCGTGCATTCGAAGTAGGCGTAGAGGCACACAGAGAATTGCGTTTTGATAAAGTCGTCGGCCCTAGCACCGGCGTACCGGAATGCGTCCGAAAAAAATAGGTCATATCCGTCAAGTTTTTCACCAGAAATTTGCGTCCAATAACACGCGCATGCTAGAGCACAAACCAATATCGAACTAACCATGATATATAAGAGATCAGAATTATTTTAGTTAGGCCCTAAACCTAACTCCGTTTACACCTGTTTTGGAATAACCAGGTTGCTAACAACGACAGCAATATTCCCGACTTTATATAGCCAACATTTCACGAAAAAAAAACTAGTTAATAATCCTTAAACCAACAAATTTTAAAAGCACCGTCATCTTTTTGATGTAAAAGTTTGCTGATCTAAGCTTTATTTTTGCCATTGACCGCCAACGGGTTGCCCTAAGAAGTTGTCATAAAGCTATTTTCAACACAAGGAAACTAACTAACCATTTAGTAGGACGGAAAAGACACGAATTCAGCAAAAAAAGTGCACAAACGTTACCCATTAATTCAAACAGGAAAACTGCAAGTTGACTACTTTGTATTTTATTTGGCTTTGAAACTTTCGGAAAAAGAAATGTGTGCGTCGCTAAGAACTGCGATAGCAATCAAATATATTCGTGTTATAGTATACTCATTCATTCTCTACTTTGAAAGATGAAGATAAAAGCATAAATTCCAAAATATCTACAAATTTTCATAGGGGTACTTAATAATAGTATTTATTGTACGACAAGAAACGAAACTCCTCACGAAACCCCTCTCGGTAAGTTTTACTAAAAAAAAAACTTCCTTAAAACGGACTTTTTTTTTATTTAAAAAAATTAATTTCTTTGAGCCGTAAGTCGGCCGAAGCAACTTAATGCTTGTATGGCTTGAACCAGCTCAATTTTGAACATTACAGGACTTTTAGAGAAGAAGAGATGTCTGGTAAAGGGAGGTGCCAACTCAGGGTACTCGATCCGGGAAACCTCCGATCATCGTAGGGGCCGAAAGATTGTCCAGAATTGGCCAGAATAGTTCCCATAGCCGCTGAAGGAGCATGGTAGCCTCTCACGCTACGCTGGCCGGCAGTCTTGGGGGGGACTTTGACAAGATCCGGTTCGACCAGATCCGCAAACCTCCAGCAACCAGGCTGAGCTCTCTCACAACTCAGCCACGATGACCACGATGAAAGACTAATGTCAAGGTAACTGAGTCGGCAAACTGGTCTGAAAATAGACTGAAGCTGGTTTGAGTATCGACAATGGTCGAAATTTTATTTACTTTCAATGTGCTGGCTGCGATCGAGATGACCATTTGATCCATCAAACCTTCAAAAATTCGTTACTATTGAGGCGACGTAATTTTGTGTGAAAGCTGCCGATTAAAAGGGTTTTACCAATGATCTAAATAATCTACTTCCTTTGCCGAATGTTTTCACGTGTGCTATTACGCTGTTCTACAAGACTTATTGAATTTCTCACGTGTTAGTAAAAGTGGCAACCTTAAACTCTAAGGTTTGCCCTTAACCTCCCATATTTAAGCCGAAGTTTTAAGGCTTAATATCTCCGCCATCTGTGAATATTTTTCGATTCAATTTGGCATGTAAACTTTGTTGGATTTGGTCAACAAGTACTCCAAAACAAATCCGCCGAAGCAAATTATAGATCTGGATCTGCGCTGAAACCAAGAAATTGGATTTAGCTTTTTCTTGTTTTTAGCACGACACGTTTCTGTTAGGTTCTCTACAGATCGAACTATTTGTCATATAAAGCTGGTTCTCAGGTCATTTTACAGGTATTGCTCTGTAGACGTTCCATTTCCGTAAGGCCTTTTCTAATTGATCAAGCGATTCAGGGGTTAGGGAGTTCTAAACGACCAGATTGGTTGTTTTACATTGTTTTATAGTGTCCACGGCCTATCTTGAGTTCGCCCCAGAACGACACAGACAATCAATTGTACGTTTTTGGTAGCAGAGTGCCTTCATGATGGGCACGAAAACAATGGCGGCCGTCGATTAAAGCCGCTCCCTCCAGGAAGACGTAGCCGCTCATAAAATACCTACAAGACTCAAGATAGGCCGCGTACATAATAGACGTTGTTATTATGCAACAATGACAATCCGCAAACGCCAATGCAAGACCTAGACTGAAAATGAAAGGGTTTGTTTCCATACTGGTTTGTCTGTAGGGTGTTTCGATTGCGTACAAAACATTAAAACAAGCTAACTGCACTAGCTGAAGTTTGATGCACCATTTGCAAGGTGGCGGCGCCCTCACGTACCGGAAGTGACGTTACAGCCAAGATGGCGGCGCCCATGCAATGGGGCGGCTTGATCTCTCTTGAATGCACTCTTTAAGTTTTATAGCTCAAGTTTTATAGCATAAAACGTGGGTATGAACGAGGCATAGGGACTTTTGGACGCCATTTTAATGTGACTACAATACTCGTGTTGTTGTTCTTTTTGTTGGGGAAATTTTGATCTCAACATGAGATCGAACCAAATAACCGATTTTCAATTTTTACAGCTTAAAATTGTGTATTAACAGTTTTTTTAAGGTGACTACAATATTCACTTTTGCTGTTATTCTTGCTGGTACAAGAGAAAAACATAACATCTATTAATATTAAAAAACGCTTAAGCGTATAAAATACAGATGCAAGCTTTAAACAACTTAACACCCTAAAGGTAACGATACAAGAAAAAGACATGTAAGTCATCAGAGTCGCACTAACAGTGTGTAAAAGAAGCTCCAGCTTGTTTTCTGGGACGGTGGAGATTTTATTACACGTATTATTTCGACACTGATGGCTTACATGCCTTTTTCTTGTATCTGTTTCTTTAGAGCTTTAAGGTTTTTAAAGCTCACATTCGTATTTTATAAGCTTAAGAGTTTTTTTTTTATTATCAATATACCTAACGTTTGCGTGTCTCTCGAAAGGAAACTTGCAGCACTGCCAGATCAGGGGTTTTCCGTTCAGTTGATCTATTGCATTTTAACGAACAGGTCATTGCAGCGAGCTTTAGAAGATTGATTTATATTTTGATGTCAAGGATCATATTACAACAAGGAAAACCATTATCAAATAAATATCACAAGTACGGTATGGTGGAAACACCCACGCTTTCTGAACATTCAATTTACCATGTTCTGCATCAGTGGTAAATAAGGCTGCTTATTTAAAAATATTCTGCATTGGCACCCAATTATGTGTAGTGTTACCTCAATATCATGTTTTTGTAACGTATGTTTTCAAAATAAAGGGCAGATAAGGGACTTAAGCTTTTACTTTTCTTCATAATAGCACAAAACAATTAATATTCATTGAGAAAGAATACGATGTTTTCTTTTTATCATGGATGAGATATTAGTACCTATCTTTGTGTAAACCTTAGCATGAAATTGCTATTAAACACCAACCTTTGATATCTATTTTTCCCTAGAATCGGCAAAGACCAATGAAATTCGGTATTTGAGCTGTTGACATAGCCGTTTTACTTAAATACAAATTTTAACGACAACAAGTCAGCAATCTGACATCCACAGCGTGGTCACTGGTCATATTAATTTGTTGTTCGCGTAGGGACTATTTGCCCTCAGCTGGAGATCAAACCGTGAAATGATTTTCAATTTTTATAGGGCAGTGACACGACGTAGTATTATTGTGTATAACTCTATAGTGGAGCCAGTTACTGGGTTAGCTGCAAGGTGAACTGGTGGGAAAAAGGAAGGTCGTCTTACTGAAGCCAATGCTATTACAATGAATTTATTAAGCCTATAACGCATGATTTTTGTTGTTGGAGAAAACAACCTTCTTTTAAGCCTAAGAAATCCTCTCTCAAAGCACTGTCTTGACTACAAGTGCCGTTGTTTTCCCTTACATTTTAATCTAGTGCACCTTGTAGCTATAACCTCCAAATGGTGTCTCGTAACCAAAATGACGTCACATGACGCTGCTCTATATCTTGAAGTTAGTGTAGGTGTTAATAAGGCACGGGGCCTTTCGGCAGTGCTTTTACGGGGAACGCAGTATTCTTGCAGTTGTTGTTGTTATTGTTGTTTTTGTTGTTGTTGCTGTGGTCATTGGAGATCGAGCCAATGAAACGATTTTAGATTTTTACAATGTAGGCGTTAAAAAGTACCAGTTAATCTCGAAAGTTATGTTAATATGATGTTGCTAAAAGGGTTCTTGCTCCCACCTAGAGATTTTACCACTGAACCAATACTGCATTTTCAGGGATTAAAATATGAAAATTGAAAACTTCCAGGGTCTTGTGAAAGTTGTTTTATCGTGGCTACAATATTGTTGTTGTTAATGTTGTTGTTGTTGTTGTTGTTGTTGGACCTTTTGCTTAGATCTAGTGATCGAAACAATGAATCGATTTTAAACTTTAATAGCTTAAAATGTTGGTATTAACAAGACCAAGGAAATTTTGAAAGAAATTTTTAGATGACTGTCATATAGCCTACTTGTTGTTGTCGTTTGGCCTTTTTCTCTAACAGCGATCGAACCAGTGAACTGATGTTATATTTTTAAAGCTAAAATGCATATATTGAAAAGGCCCAGTACCTTTTGAAGGTTAATTTGACGCGTGTGTAAAATTATTGCTATGCTGCCTATTACCAAACTATCTTGCCTGTAGGGCAGTGGCACGACGTAGTATTATTGTGTCTAACTCTATGGTGGAGCCAGTAACTGGGTTAGCTGCAAGGAGCACTGGAGGGAGAAAGGAAGATCGTCTTATTGAAGCCAATGCTATTACACTGGATTTCTTAAGCCTATAACGCGTGATTTTTGTTGTTGGAGAAAACAACGTTTTTTAAGCCTAAGAAACCCGCTCTCAAAGCACTGTCTTGACTAGAATTGCCGTTTTTCTCCTTACATTTTAATCTAGTGCACCTTGTAGCTATGCCCTCCAATGGTATCTCGTGGCCAAAATGACGTCACATGACGCTGCTCTATTATGGGCCTTGATTGCCATCGAAAGTTCCTTGCAGTCATAACAAACAGTTTTAGTCCCATCTCTAAAAGTATTTGGGCGCACTTTAAACACTAGCGACTAACGGTTTTCCTAATAAAGCTTGAATTGTGTGCTTAGTAACTTTAATTTAAATCTTTCTTCGACGTACTCTACTATAGGGTTACTCATTCATTCTTACCACGCGACCTCATACTTACATCGATGTTTCATGCTTTTTAGATTCTTTTACATTTTTCATTCAGTAGTGGTTTGTAACAAAGGGCCTTCCACCTTCCCCTTTCCCCCTCGTCTGGAAATGCTATTGGATATTTTTGTGTGTCCTAGGCAGATCTAACCATTTTGGTAATGCAGCCGATACCCTATCCCACTTTTCCCTTGGCCGTGCTATCTTTGAACTTCTATTTTTGTAAAACTTCAAAGTCTGTTCTTGGTAAACAGTAACGATCCCACAACTTCATGAAATGCACTTGAATTTAATTTTTGAGAACAATTGTAGTTCTCTTGGTCACCTACATACAATAAAAACAAACACAAACACTTAAAAACAATAAATTCGCACCTTTCAAATGTCAGCAGACCTCCAATAGGGCGCGTTTACGCAGCGACTCGCCTTTGCATTCTCGCAGCTAGAACTCAATTACGATG
>JAHWFP010035473.1:0-11064 GCA_023313725.1 Lithobius niger | reverse complement strand
GGGTAATAGTCCTTTAACTGCTTTTGCTGTCTGAAATTGTACGAGCCTCATTAAAAAAAAAAAACGTATTATTCTCAGTCATATCAGTTCATTTCTTTTAGATGAACTTTAAAAGGACATTTCTCCGCATTGGATTTCCTGTATGACTCAGTTTTGCAACATTAGTTCAAACGTACGTAAAAGTTGCAAAACGCTTTCATTTTCATGTTTTTCTCTTGTACGAGATGGTTTTGCTACATTCACTCCAACGTATGAGAATATTGCGAAAGCCATTTTCGAGCAGGATGCGTGAAACCAGGGAGAGGGTTTGTAGTTTTAATTAAATTCAGAACTCTGCTTAATTAATAAACCCCATCCAGTATCTTCATAATTTTTTTTTTTTTTAGTTTTTGTTTTTTTAGTGCTTTGATTTTCGAATTTTATTCCTTGAAAAAAAGTGGAGGAGAATAGAGCATGTGCCAAAATATACGTTACTCTTTGTTTGTAAAATGGATTTTTTAGTGCGGCACTTATGGTTTTTGTTACCAATTGTCATATAAATATTGCAATATTTTTTATTGCTTAAAAAACAAACGAAAGCTTTTACATTTTATATATAGTTTCTTAAAGGGCAATTCCATCCATTTTGACATGCATGCTTTACTTTTGGATCATTTTCACAATAACTAAACACAAGAATTGCGATAAGAATACGTTACGTATATCCTATACAACAATTTAATTATTGCATCACCAAAACACGATACGGAGACCGCCATTGTTTTGCTGGAACGCGCAGAAATTCATGCCAACAGATGTCACTTTTCGATTTCGACTCGCAGCCGATTGAGATAGCTCTATTGGCTGTGAGAGCTCGAGTGTCTGACGGCCTTAGCTAGCCGACAGTTGTAGTGGCCAGCTAAGGCCGTCGGACGCTTGAGCTCTAACAGCCAATTGAGCTATCTCAATCGGCTGCGAGTCGAAATCGAAAAGTGATATCTGTCGGCATTAATTTCTGCGCATTCCATCAAAACAATGGCGGTCTCCATGTCGTGGTTTGGTGATGCAATAATTAAATTGTTGTGTCGGACGTACGTAACATATTCTTACCGCAGTTCTATGTTTAGTTATTGTGTAAGTGATCCAAAAGTAAAGCATGCATGTCAAAATGGATGTAATTGCCCTTTAAACATTAAGTGTAGTGACAACAAGAGTTTTGTTTTTTTCGGTGCTCGCTGGTATCCATCCTTTGAGTAAAAATGCTAATACAGTGAGCCAATATAGCAAATATGAAGGAGAATCAAATCTAAGTGGACCTACATATCCAACTCCGGTTAGTGAAATTGGAAAATTCGAAACTCTAAATAACCTAGAAATATTTTTATATCATTACGAGGACAAAAATGTGTTACCTATTTACTTGAGTAAACCTGAGAATTGTCCAGAAATTAAATTGTTACTCGTAAATGGTAAACATTACTGTTGGATTAAGAATTTCAATAGACTGGTTCATACAGACAGTAATAGACTTTGTGTGTCATTATTGTATGTCTCATTTTCATACTAAAGATGCTTCAAGCGTTCTCGTCGAGTTATGTAGATATTTTAATCCACACATGTAAAAATGCCCACATCAAATCCATTCATGCAGTTTACATAAAACGATCGACAATTAGCCTATCCTTATGTACGCAGATTTTGAGTGTATATTGCCAAAATTCAGTACATGTATGCCAGACCCCTCTAATTTACATGAACCATGTGGGTATTCTTTCATGGTCATTGCGTACAATGGGACTGTTTTTAAAAATACGGTTTATTGAGAAAATTGTGAAAATTTTGTGGAAGATTTTTGCTCTCAACTGGAAATGGTTACGCAGACACGCACATAATAAAGAAAACCCTTGTTCCCCTAGTGCCCGATGCTGCTTCGCTGTTTGACTTTTGTAAAGCTATTCATTGCCACATTTGTGAAAAGAAATTCAGGTCTGACGATATCAAAGAGCATGATCATTGCCATTTGAACGGAAGTATAGAGGTGCAGCCCACGTAAAGCGTAGTCTCCAGTAACAATTTAAGGATACTTTTCCTATATTCATGCATAGTTAAAAAAAATGACGGGCACATAATCACCAGGACTTTACCTTACTTTGGTGGTTGAAAAGTCTCAGTTATTCCATAAATACTGAAAAGTCCAACACCATTCAAGCTGAAAATTTTAGATTTTGGGGTAATTTTCAATTTTTGTCTACTTCACTAAGTACTTTAGTTGACACTCTGGCCGACTTTCCTATCATGAGAGAAATATTTCGTGATAGTCACGCCTTGCTTACATGAAAAAATGTTTATCCATATGCTTATTGTGATTCGTTTGAACGGTTTAATGAGTTCATTTTACCTCCAAAAAATGTTTTTTTTTCCAGATCTGACACAGTCGCACATAATCGACGATGAATTTTCGTACGCTGAAACAGTTCGGGATAAAATAAAGTGTGTAACGTTTAGAGATTATTACGACTTTGTATGTCTTGGCAGACTCTGCTCTGTTAGCGGATATTTTTGAACAATTTAGAAAACTTCGCCTACAGCAATACAGAACATTTCTACATGCTCCCAGGTCTATCATGGGAGCCTTCGCTATGTATGACTGGTGTGTATGAAGGTGTACACGTGTATACTCTCCAAACAGTACGCACAATCTTTTACTACCCGATTGTTTTGACCCCCTACAGTGATACTAGCTATCTCATGTATTTCGATGCAAATAATCTATACGGTTTTTGTTTGTGTCAGCTGTTACCGTATTCAGACTTTGAATGGATGAGTGTCGATGAGCTTAAGAATACTTGTTTGACTGGTTCTTGCATGCTCTAAGTTGACATGAATCGAGGTTCGACTTACACCATGAGCACAGATACTACCCTTTAGCCCCCAAACACACGTTAAATCAATGAAGAAATGCCTTCTCTCTTCAATAAGGAACAGTTTGCTAGACAAGACCGTATACTACGGGTTGAAAATTAGTCCCTGTCCTCATGAAACGTGAATGGAATATTTGTTATTACAAGAATATGTGTTTTACGTCAGTAAGGGTCTTAAGGTTTCTAAAGTTCACTCTGGAATTAAGTTTACTGAAAAGGCTTGGTTAACGCCTTACATAAATTTTAAAATTGAAAAACGGAAAGAAGCAAAGAACGAATCTAGGCATAGTTTCTGTAAATTATCAAATAATTCGGTTTTCGGTAAGAACATTGAAAATGTAAGGTGATACATAAACGTAAAATTCAGGCCATTTTTAACATAGTAACTGGTGCTCCAAGTGGAGCAACAGCCTTCACGATTGGAGCACCAATCAGCATCATGGAGCAGTGGAGCACCAGCCGTTGCAACCCCGTTCCTCAAAGTTCCAACTAATTTTTTGTTTAAAAAAATTATTTCCATAAAAAAAATAAAATTATGACGACACGAATATGTGCAAGCTTTTGGTGCAAGTTATTCGTCACCGGTTATTTCCCGAAATTCCTCCAACCCAATCTAGTTTAAACATTTAGAACTGAAAACATTAGGATGGCAACAGCACATGGCTCCAAATCATGTGCACATTCATTTTTATTCCCATGGCACGATTACATGGTACACTCACTCTAATCAAAGCCTCCTAAAGTAAATAAACTTAAAATGTAAATTTCTGAGAACTTGAGTGCAAAACTATATACGCATTCCGCGCGCCCCCCCCCCCCCTGTAACTGCCCTATGGCCGCAGAATCATGCCTTTTTTTTACTATTTGGAGCACCACTTCATAATCCTTAAAAAAATGCCCTGGAAAATTGATTACTGGCGAAAAACAAGCACTCAAATTAATAAGTAAATCAAATGTTAAAAATTTTGATATATTAGTGAACAACCTGGTACTTTTTAAAATGCATCGAACCACTGTACTGCTCAATAAACATATATTCTGCAGTAGTCGTACTGGAGCTGAGTAAATTAGTAATGTACTCTTTTCATTATGACGTAATGTTAAATAAATATGGTACTGAAAGGTGTCGTTTGTTAGCATCCGATACCTACAGTTTTATCTATGAGATGAAGACTGACAATATTTACGATTATACAGGGTGTTTCAGATAAAACCGACAAACTTCCAGGGTATACTCAGGATGTAAAGAGAAGTTGAATAGTTCTATGTAACACCTATACAAAAATGCTTGGTTACCGAGATATCGCCCTATTTGACCTCATTCTTTTATGATCGAGTATTTAAGTCATGGTTTAATGGAAGCGGTGAAGGCCTATATCAGACTGCCTTGCAAGGTGCACGCCGTACTGTGGCCTCATACTATAAAAACTCTGATGCAGCAAGGTGCACCTACCAGTGGGAAAACTTCGCGATAATAAATTACGTTCGAAACTGCAATATCATGTAATCTTGCCAAGACAGGAGCAACTTGCAAGATCTCAGTATGCTGACGTGTTTTGCCGTGAAGCGGACCTGGCTTCTTTTCGAGGCCTCTCCTGCCCAGTAGCTCTTAACGTTTCCGTAATGAAAAATATGTTAGAAGTAATGTTATATTTTAATTAAGAAAGCAAAAGAATGCAACAGAAGTTCCTTTTTATTATTCCTAAGAAAACCTGATTTATTTTCCTTGAACTGGACAGCCCAAGTATGTTCATTATTTCCGACGTTTAAAAAAAAAAGCCTTCGTTAGCCAGCTGAAAGCCGCAAGGGGAGAATGTAAATGGCCTGTTCCAACTGATGATTCTGGAAGGTTGGGAGGGGTCGGGGGCAACGGTAACTAACTGGCCCATTGGCGTTATAGTCTATGTTGGGCAAAGCAACTGCCAAATTTGCAGCCATAGTTACAACATACAGTAATTTTTATAAAAGTGCTTAAGAACCATGGTTAACACTATCGAAGAGCTGCCTTCCTAGGTCAGATCAGGTATTTCAATGTCTTAAAGAGTTTGAGCTTCCGGAATCTGCTTGGAATGTATACAACGCTCGTTAAACTCGCCCCACCCCCTCACCTCCCGTGCCAATAGCCGTATAGTGGACTCTAGTTTTGTTTTTAACTGCAAAACATAAATAAATAAATAGACATGAACAGAAAAAGGAGAGGGGAGATAAAAGCCCCTGAACAGTGGGCAGGGAGGGCAGGGGGTGCATGGGAACCAGCTTCCCCCCGTCGAAACCCCAAAATGATTCATAATGCTAAATAAGTTCTTCCAGAATTTGTGAAAAAGTATAAGCCGGATACGGCAGTGACATACCGTAAAATGCTTCAGCTTCCCTGACCCTACTTGGGAGCTAATAACACCCCTGGCTTTGCCTCCTGCAAATTTTTTTTTCTGGGCTGTGGCTACGGTGCCACTACATCGAGTCATTCAAGAAAACAAGTTTGGTGACATTTTGCTCACAATAAGGGGGAGCGGATCCCTCAAACCAGTCCTCAACCGATGCATACAATCTTTGCGCACAATTTAAAATGAAACCATATTTCACAAAGCAGTTCGCATCCGCAACCACCATTTCCGCTCATCCCCCAAGAAAAAAAACATGCAGCTAGTACGAAAACATTTATCAAAAACAGCGATGGTTTTTTTTTACAGCTTTGAGCAACATTTTTAATGCGTGTAGAAATTATTAACCTACGCCATTCTTTAAAAGTTTTTTTGTAATTTATTTACAACTCTATTGGCAAGAGTTAGACGTAGTTGCAGTTTTGAATGCAGGTCGATTAAGCCTATAACGAAGTTTGCAGTAGGTTGGTGAATCTGAGTTTGTGAAGCTATGAATTTGGTCTTAAACCATCGCCAATGCCTCTAGTTCCTACCAGTTGACGCTGCTTAAACACACATGACGGTGTATGAGGGTACAATAAAGCGAGCACCTTGCAGTCATTCAGGCACAGCCTGTGACTCACAGGCTCCAATTAAGCCGTGACTTAAATACTAGATCATGAAATAATTGAGGTCTAATAGGGCGATATCTCGGTAACCAAGCATTTTTTATAGGTGTTGTATAGGACTTTTTGACTTGTCTTTACCTTCTTAGTATGCCCTGGAAGTTTGTCGGTTTTATTCTGAAACACCCTGTAAGTGTATAGCCCAATCATTGCACCTTTTTTATACAAGTTCGTTCCCCGTGATCACCCATTGTATTCTTTAGATAATAAGGCATGTCCTGGTGCGTACAAAGATGAACTTTGCGGGAAAGTTATGAAAAGTTTGTGGGGCTTAAAAGTAAAATGTACTGTTATACTTGTGTGGACGAGACTGTTAAGAAAGTAGGAAAAGGTGGACAAAAGTGTGTGTTACGTGATATTTTAACCACGGACCATTACGTTCACTGTCTAAAAGAACCCAAGTAATTTTCCTTTGAGCAATGGAACATTAGATCTTATTTATACGAAGTGTTCAGTATTTTACAAAATAAGCTGTCCCTTACACTAGGCGATTCGAAAAGGTGGTATTGGATACTGGGACAGAATCTCTTAGCTACGGATATTACAAAATAAGAGATTTTGATGAATAAAATTTAAATTTTTGTGTGTATGTACTGTCTTGGTTATGTATTGTTTTAAATACATCACATTTTCTGATTTTATGGATGGTTGTAGAAATAGAAATTTGTTTTTCACTCTGACTAATGTATATAAGTAAAGAGAGATGTATCACGACACAATGGGTGATCACGTGGTACTAACTTGTATCAAAAAGGTGCAATGATTGAGCTATACAGGGTGTTTCAGAATAAAACCGACAAACTTCCAGGGCATACTAAGAAGGTAAAGACAAGTCAAAAAGACCTACCAATAATGCTTGGTTACCGAGATATCGCCCTATTAGACCCCAATTATTTCATGATCGAGTATTTAAGTCACGGCTTAATTGAAGCCTGTGAGTCACAGGCTGCGACTGAATGACTGCAGGGTGTACGCTATATTGTACCCTCATACACCACCATGTGTGTTTAAGCAACGTCAACTGGTACGAACTAGAGACGTTGGCAACGGTTTAAGACCAAATTCATAGCTTCACAAACTCAGATTGTACAGTTTGCTTCATTTTAAAAGCAATCGTGGACAGATATCAACGGTATATCAATGTTGTTAATCGATCTGAAATGTTTACATTTCTGGGCAAAGTCCTTCTAGCAATGGAACTGACCGTACTTATTTTAACAGCACACAACAGTCATTGTGGGTTGACAGAAAACAGTTACTTTCAGTGTGGTGATAGATACAACAATACCTTGATGAACTGTAAAGAAGAAAGCTTTTTAGCACATGATTTTCTCTTATATCCTGGAAATTTTTATGCTCGCCTTGTAAAAAACAACACATCCTTTGCTTGAAACAGAAGATTAAAATGTCACGCCAGTGGCAGAAAAATGACACAAGTTTCCCACTGGCAGAGCCGACACGACACGCAAGTAAGAGAACATCATACGTTATTACTTTTCAATACTCGCCTGTAGTGCCTTAATCACTTATACATACCAAACATACAGACAATGAGAAAATGAAGCAAACTGTACAATCCTACCCACATTCATTCAATACTTACAAACTCGAACGTGCAAACAAAATCCCAAGAAAGCAATCTACTCTGCACCAATGTGGCGCCATTTTTAATATTGACGTCACAAGATCATGATCCCGTAGTAACACCAGCACTCAGATACGGTTAACAGGCAGTTGATCGAAAGGATCCTTTCAATTGCACATGACAGGACAATTTTTACAGTATTCATGGCACGATCAACTTTCACAGCAATGGTGTAAGCCTCGATGTTCAGACTGATTTTTTCGCTAGGTTCGGAATATACGATTTCAGTGTTGCTAATCGGTATGTTATGATCAGAGTCTAAGCAATATTTTACAACTGCATATTTAGTGTTGTCTTGACAGATTAGCATGATAAATGTTTCGAACTCCCAATGCTCTGAGCAATGGATAATGCGGCAGAGCATTTCGGAGTTCAAAAAAATTGATCATGCTAAGGTTATCTCCCAAGACAACACTAATTATGCAGTTGTAAAACATTGCTTAGAATCTAATCATAACGTACTGATCAGCAACAATGAAATCATATATTCCGAACCTTGCGAAAAAATCAGTCTGAACCTCGAGGCATACACCATTGCTGTGAATGTTGATCGTGCCATGAATACTGTAAAAAATTTTCCAGTCATACACAATTGGAAGGATCTTTTTGATCAACTGCTTGTTAACCGTATCTGAGTGCTGGTTTTACTGTGGGATCACGATCTTGTAACGTTAATTTTAAAAATGGAGCCACATTGGTGCAGAGTAGATTGCTTTCCCCATTTTCCTGGGGTTTTCTTTACATGTTCGAGTTTACAAGTATGGAATGAATGTGGGTAAGAGTATGTATGGGCCACGAATGTTTTGGCCACTTTCTTTTTCCCCCAAAACTATCCGGGACTGGAATGAGCTAACTTGTGAAACAGTACAAACTCAGAATTTTATCGCATTCAAGAAAAGCTTGGTTGCTCAGCATTCACATATATTATACAGCCATCTTACTACTTAAATTTTTTTGGTCTCATTCGTAAGTTTGATGTCGTTTTAATGCCTTATGGTGCTACGACTAAGTTAAATAAATAACTAAAATAAATAATTAAAGACAAGTTCTGAAAATTTAATAACGTGTGGTGTTCTTTTGCTTGCGAGTCTTATGGACGGTTATGTAAGGTTATGGAACGCATAGTCCGTACACAAATGCTTTCTTTTATTCTGGAAAATGATATTCTCTTAAAAGACCAGTTTGGCTTTGTACCTGGAAGGTCTACGTGTTTACAATTGCTGTCCGTTTTGGACGATTGGACATACTCTGTTGACAATGGTGTACCTGTGGATGTTATTTTTGTAGACTTCGCAAAGGCTTTCGAGTCGGTAGTTCATAGTGAACTGTTGGCAAAATTGGATTTTTTTGGTTTTCGTGGTAGTTTACTTGCCTGGCTGACTGACTTCTTATCTGATAGAACACAATGTGTTCTTGTTGGTGGTATCAAATCCGATGTCAATACAGTGCTGAGTGGTGTTCCACAGGGTAGTGTATTGGGACCACTCCTTTTTATCCTCTTTTTAAATGATTTAAAAATCAACGCTGTTAATACATCTTTAAGTAAATTTGCAGACGACATTGAGATGCACAGTCAGGTCATTGACGATGCTTCTTATTTTGGCTTATCATCAGCAACATATGAACTTTTGAATTGGTCTTGCATGTGGCAATTGCCCACTGCTATAAAGAAATGTAATGTTTTCCTTCTTGGTAGACATAACTTTAAATGGGATTATTCTCTCTCCCCTGGTTCAGTTTTGCCCCACACAGATATGGTTAAAAATCTTGGTGTATGGTTCTGGTCAGATCTGAAAGTCAGAACCCATTGTAACCATTTAGTCAGGATGGCAAACCAACGTGCAGCTTGGATTAAAAAGGTATTCACCTCTGGTGATGTGGATACACTGGTGTGGGCCTTCAAGGTATATGTGAGACCCATCCTTGAGTACGCAAGCCCTGTTTGGTCTCCACATTTGATGGGTGATATAAACCATTTAGAATCTGTACAGCGACATTTCACCAAGTCGCTACGGGGTCTCAGGAATATTTCTTATGCCAACCGGCTTACATTAACTAAATTAGACTCTCTTGAACTACGCCGTCTTAAGACTGATCTATATTTAACTTACTCCTTACTCCATGGTGCTGTTGATTTTGACTATTGTAGGTTTTTTGAACTTCGAGTCGATAAACGCAGTCGTGGCCACTCTTGGAAGCTTGTAGTTGGAACTTTTAATAGTGACTGCCGGAAGTATTTCTTTTCTAATCGTGTTGTTAGAGTGTGGAACAACCTGCCTGGCGAGCTGGTAACTGCTGTTTCTTTAAATTCTTTCAAGGCCAAATTACGTGCTGTGGACTTATCAGATTATTTGTCTGGCTGTGTTTAAATTTTTTTTTTATTGTTATATAATGATGTTATACCATTTATTTTAGATCACTTGCCACTCTTTTGATTTTTATTACACGTTTTCCCCTAAGAAACCTTTTGGTCACTTATCAACGATGGTTTTTGTTACATTACTGCATGCTTCCAAACTTAACCTACGATTTTATTTTTTTATTATTGTAATTAATTTTTTTTTTACCTCTGTTTGGCATTATTCTTAATCATTTATTGTAGTTGACATAGAGCCTCTGGCTCCGTATATACCACACATTTATTTCTTATTGTCCCCACTTTTATATTTATTACTTTTCAAAAAAAGTTGACTTGGACCTCTGGCTGTGTGACCTTGTGGTGCCCTGTTCTTTTTTTTCGTGCATCTTAAATGCTGCCCCATGTCCCTCCCCCTTTTTTTAGGCTGAATTTTAGCGACTCTGTTGGGTCCTTTTCAGACCTGTGTGCTCCAGCACCTAACATTTTATTATTATTTATTATTATTATATCTGCCCTGTCAGTGGGCAACTTGTGGCATTTTTTTTCTACATACGTTGACTTTAGTTACGATGCGTTTGAAATTGTGTATGTTCATGTGACTTCGATATTACAAATGAAATTATTTGGTGTTTTGTGTGATGATCAATAAAGTTTCCTTTAAAAAAAAACTCCTTGCCTTGCGTATTTTATTTGATTTATGTTTTTGTTGCTTGTGTCAAAAACTGGTTGGGTTGCTCTACATTACACGATCTGAGGTCAGTGTTGTCAGAAACTGAAAGTTGGAAACTGTTTTTTTTTTTAGCAGAGAGCAGTGTTTTACGATGCCATCTAGTGGGTGAAAATCGAGTAATTTTCAGCTAAATTGATGTATCTGATAACTAGCCTATTTAGAGAAGTACAAGGAATGTCTGTGCCAGTTTTTGAAGTGAGATAACCTGTGTACATTAAAGTATGTGATTAAAAGAACGAATACACTATACATAAAAAAAAAAAAATAATAAAGAAAAATGAATTTTTGGGACCCAGCCTATAAGACCGTAGTCTCCGACCATGGTGTGTAATGGAAAATGAGCAATAATACATATGTTATAACTGTTCAACACGAAACGAAACA
>JAHWFP010035451.1:0-16042 GCA_023313725.1 Lithobius niger | reverse complement strand
ATGTGTCCAAGGCAACCTAACTAACATAACGTCACATGAAACACTTTCTCTGTACAGTGAAATGTAACCAAGGCAACCTAACTAACACAACTTCACATTAAACACTTTCTCTGTGCAGTGAAATGTGGCCAAGGCAACTTAACTAACATAACCTTACATGAAACACTTTCTTTGTACAGTGAAATGTGGCAAAGGCAACCTAACTAACATAACCGGCGATAAAAACAACAAAACTATAGTACCTGTGAATGAGTTCAAGCTTTTTTCACCATTTTTAAAAGCACCCGGGTATTAGAGACTATTGGTAAAGTGACTACAGTTTTTAAATCGGCGCGAAAAGCTCTTGGTTTGCAAATGGCGCCGACTGTTGATACAAATTGGTGAAATACTGATGACAGGATCCAAATTCTGGTTAACTGAAGAAATCTGTTCGGTAGATAAAGGTCTTTATTTGAAGAGAAAACTGTATAGGTCATCGAAAGTACGATCTTTGGAAGTTGAAGGAAGACTTGGCAGAACAGCTGAAGTGGTGGGCCCGAATGGAGACCCCCAGCAAGGCGCAGTCAAGGCCGGCAGAAAGATGAGTCGATATGCTGTGAAGAAACGACGTCGCCAACAGGCGCAAAGTTCCAAAGGCGGCTTTCCGATGACGGCATGAATGGGAAATGAAGTGGCCGAGTGCCTAGGAAGGTCACGCTGAGAAAGTTTTGAGCTTAACGATGAAAAGTTGCCAGTCAGAGAGGGACGACGGCACGAGACACAATGTGATAGCAACAACCAGCCGGAGGCGGAGAACCTTTTCTCGGCTTTTTGAGAGAGCGTATGAGGCTAGTTTGCGTGTGTATTTGGCAATGTGAATCACTCCTCTTTCCTTTAGATAGTGCACGAGAGATGGCGTTGTCAGGTCTTGTATTTTAGCAGTATTAATTATTTCTCAATATCCAATTTCAGTTATATTTTTATTGTTTTGTAAATTCATAGTTTTCGTAGCAATTCACATTTTTGTAATGTAATGTGAGGCTTAATTTGATCAATGTAAACGAAATAATATAAGTTTGTCAAATCGATCATTATGGTAATTATAGTGCATGCGTAATTTGCCGGAGTACCTCATATAAACTTTCGGTAGTGCGTGTGCAAAGAGAGAAAGAGGCGTGGCTGTTGCTCGGTCAACAGGGTAGGACATACGTTGGCTCTTGGTCTTTTCTGGGGTCAGGACATTTTAATTGCTACCTTGGTTATTAACTGTTTTTATGTGTCCTATTTTAGTACTATTTTAATTTCCAAAGGACGTTAATGTTACTTTTGCCATTTAAACGCAACCGCCTGTAAGGACGAGTCCATGTTCGTTCGTCTTAGGAAAAGAAAGCCACGTCGTGTTCTCAATATTTCCGTCGCAAATTCAAAGGAGTGAGGACTGGGTTTTGGCGCTGCACTTCTAATTTCTTGAAGTAAGTTTACTTTAAGCCTGTTACCAGTAACTGTGATTAATTAAGGAACGTAATACTATATTTCTTGAAACAATTATTTTTCGTACAGGAGTTGAATGTTAACGGCTGAAGCTAATTCCTGTTGTTCAAGCCTTGATTGTAGTGCACAGCGGTTCCGAGTTCATATTGGCGTTCAGTTACTGGCTGGCTTGTAATGTCAAACGTTGCCGTTGTGGTCAACTAAGATAAGAAAACCCCTTGGCTAGAAGATTCCATTTATAGATGTATTTCATTCAGCATCCAATTCCTCCTTCACTTTCACGTTGCCGTTTGAGTTCCTTGAAGAGCTTAATTCCAGTGCACGAAGCCTGTTCAAATATTAATGAGTACTTGTGTTTTTCCTACTGATAGTTTTGAAGGTTTAGTTGAAAGATTTAATGAATTACTTGACACAAGTTTAAGTCCGAATCTCCTGCGTGATATATTTCATAGAGCGAATATTTTAGCCGAAAATAATATTTAACTAGATTTGGAAAGTATAACATTTGTAGCGTTTTTGTCCTTCGAGAGTTTCATAATAAATGTATTTTTAAGAGTATTTCCAGCAACCTACTTATTTCTCTTCCGTAAAGTGTATTAATTTGTACTTTTGAGGTAAAATTCAACGATCTAACCTCACAAGCCCTGCAACCTGACCATGATGCAAGCTTCCTTCCGCGATATAAAATCGTTCGCCTTTGCCTTTCAGTGAATGACTTCCGGTTTGGAACAAAGGGACAGCGAGTAGAGCATGTCTAAACAAGATAAGCTCTAGAGAATGAAAGATGGACCCTCTCACGCTTTGAGCATTTATACACCTATTCTGGAAGGAGGATCGCATGCGCACCTTGGCACTAGGGAGCTGGCGTTATGTTAATTCAATTAAGTCTCTAGAGGGAAACAGTATTCGAGAACAAGAATGTTAAAATTTGTAAGTAATGTAATTTTCGTAGCAATAGAAACATAAAACTAAGAGGCTCGAATAAGTCACGATGAACATGGAAAACATTACTTTGGTCAGGCAAACTAATCATAAAGAAATTTGGCCTGAACAAACTTTGACCTACCAAAATAAACTTTGCGTAAACAAACTATGACATCATGAAAATAAACCATGACGTTATTTTTAAAGTTGTTACGCTTGTTTGAGGGTCATAAAATCAAGTTACAGCGACGAAAGTAAGCCTAACGGAAGCGCATTTTAATTATCTTTCATTTGGTGCTGCTCCCATCTTTGTAGGTGCCTTGGTTCAAGAGGAGCAGTTTTTAATGAAGTAGATAACTAATACATACTGTATGCTGCCAGTAAGGATCTTTTCGATTCCGATGATCCAGCGTATATATTTCTACGCCGTTATACGAACCGTCATAAGTAATATTTGCATCTGCAATTAAAAAATGGTTTTGTTACTTCGGCAGTTAATGAAAAATCCGTTGTACTGTACATTTTGCAGAATAGGTTTCACATGTATTGTAACAAGAGCTTTAAAAAGTACTGTAAGACGATCTACATTTCACACTACACATTCTTTTGCACTCAATTTTCGCTGCAGTTTGCAAAAATTTAGAAAAGAAAACTAAAATTTGCGCATTGTCATTTGTGAAAGTACTGCCACCTCTTCATGCCAGAATTACATCACCGTCAACAAATTCAATACAAACAACTCACAGACTTCTACTGAGTAAGAAAATCCCAGAAGGTGAAGTTGAAGCAAGATGGGTCGGCATTCACCTCCCATCGCTTGAGTGGTTAGGCTTTACCAAACTGCAGAGACATCGTCTCAACCAAGGTTACGAAGACCATGAAGATGCATACGTTTGGTGCATGGATTGAGTTACAGTGGCGTGGGCAGGAGGGACATTGCCCCTGCTCTTTTTGCAAAATTCCCATTTTGTTAAAAAAAAAGTGTCCATTTTGTGCTGATATTTGCTGGTGCGTTGGTGCCTGAGAAAAGGCCTAAATGCCTAAGAAGGCCGAAAAGGGCAAAAATGGGGCAAAAAAACCAGAAGTTATATCCGCTAAAACTTACTGTGCCCTTTTACTAAATGTTGCCACTGCCCTCTCGGGGGTCTCTGCACACTACTGGATTTTCACAGTGGCGTGCACAGGAGGGGAGAGGAGGAGATTTCCCCTACCCTTTTCGCAAAATGCCCTTTTTGAAAAAAAAAAGTGTTTTTTTTGTGCTGGTGCGTTGGTGCCTGAGAAAGAGCCTACATGCCTAAAAAGGCCGAAAGGGAGAAAAAACAGAAGAAATATCCACTAGAACTTACTGTGGCCTTTTACTAAAAGCCGCCTTTGCCCTCTCGGGGGTCTCTCCATGCTACTGTTGAGTTAGGCCATTTATCAAAGAATCTAGTTTTCAAAGGATCTTAAAGCATCCTTGCATTGCGCTAAAATCGCGGCTCAAGCTTATCGTCGATTAGCCATGGTTAGGAGATGTTTCGCAAAATCTCCAGTTGAGACCATGGTTTGGGTATTCAAGGTTTATGTACGCTCCATCTTGGAGTATGCCAGCCCGGGGTGTTCTCCTTTTTTGCTTAAAGACATCGATTGTTTAGAGGCAGTACAGCGACAATTTACACGTGGTCTATCGGGTCTTCGTGGGTTTTCCCAAGGAAAGCGGTTAACAAGGTTGGGGCTGCAGCCACTTGAGTTGCGAAGACTCTGGGCTGATCGCTTGCTGACTTTTTGTATCGAACGGGGATTTTTGTTGGTTGACCTAGCTCTTTTCGAGCCTTCTCCGGGAACGAGTGCCAGAGGTCACTCCTTTTAACTATTGGTCCAGGGATCGCGAACGGAGTGCAGAAAACATTTCTTTGCTCTTCGAGTGGTCAAGCCATAGAACTCACTTCTGGAGGATGTGGTCAGGGCTCCGTCAGTCCATGTCTTTCGTAAACTTTTACAGCGTCTACCACTAACTTGTTACTTGAAACGTACTTACTAATCTTATTTTAGTTTAAGAGCGGCGTTAGTGGTCCTGAGCCCTGCCGTTATCCTTGCCTTGTGGCTAAAGTTGTATTATTACTATGTTATTATTATGGGAGTGAAACGAAAAATTGTATTGCGGTATATTAAAAATAAATTTAAAAATAATATCTACACAGTATAAAACTAAAGCAAAGTACTAATTACAAACAAAAACGTCAAGTGTGCCGTAAAAAAGGGGGTTATATGATTGAATTTTCACTTGTTAAAATGAACACGGATAAAAATTGATGATTTTTAATTGAAATAAGCAAATGTACAATTGAGAAAATTCCATCTGTTGATGTGTTGTTGTGCTTAACGTTTTAAATATATGATTGGTAAAGCACAACAGCACTTAAACAGATGGAATTTTCTCAATTGTACGTTTGATTATTTCAATTAAAATCAACAATTTTTATCCGTGTTTATTTTAACAAGTGAAAATTCAATCATATAACCCCCTTTTTTACGGCACAATTGACGTTTTTGTTTGTAATCCGTGTACCTTTTTTACAGCTATGGCGTCGCGCTACAAAGCTTTATGCATGCAGTCGATTGTTGCTGGCCAGTTTGAAACAATTCAATTCAGCTCGGAAGCCCTGCACCTGCGAAATAAATACGCCATTCTATCGTTTCTAGCTCCAATTTCGAGGCCTCGAAATTAACAACGTAGCTTAGTTTGGTTTAAATCTATATCGTTTAGCTGCAACACGGATTCTTTCGATCATTTATTAAGAGCCATGGCCATGGCCTTACGTTCTTTCACATACATTTATTAAGAGCCATGGCCCAAAGCCGTACGCCCTGTACGTTATTTCACGGTAATTTTATTTGAGGCCATGACCCACAGTCGTACACCCCAATTAAATCTACTGTTCTTTCGAACATATTTATTCGGAGCCATGGCCCATAGCCTTACGCCCCAAAGCCTTAAACTATTACACCTTAGACCATTATATCACAAGAACATCAGTACCCTATCACACGTCATCATAATCCGACGCACAGACACACTCAACCCAATGCATTCCACCCGATGCACTGCAGCACAGATCGTCGCACAATTCGTAACACAACAACTGTGCTACACCTCACCACCACAGCAGCACCACTGCACCTACCATAGCCGCTAAACTGCACCTCATCCGCTGCGCACCAGTGTGGCACACCCACCTTTTCTTTCTCATTTAGGGAGAGTTCCAGTGTTGTTTCATTTCGTCCTTCAACAATCGACTTTTTTGCAAAGAAATGACACGTGCACGAAGTGGAGTTTGCTGAGTGGCATTGTTCCCTAAATACAATGGTTAAAACAAAGTAAAACAATCAAAATGATCGTTCAGGGACCCATAACTCCGGAACGGCTCGACCAATAGAAAAAGTGGTCTCTGTAAGGTTGAAGGCCAAGGAAATTTCTAACTTAGATCACGTTTCAGATTTTAGGTAGGTGCAGTAGTTTTTTCTGAGATCGTGTCACACAAGAACAAGAACAAGAACAACCTCAACAAGAAGTGAACAGTTTAAAATTTACGTGTGGCTTCGTATGTTTACTCTTGCACGGAAATGCGTAAAAGTTGGTATAAATATGCCTTCTATACCTATCTATATCTGGCTAAGTTTGGTCGAAGTATATTGAATAGGAACGGAGAAATTAATAGTTCTAGTTTTTCTGGAAAGAGAACTTCAATCATATATATATACACGGCTATCGCCCTGTGAGATACAAATTTGTAGATGAAACTCGGGGTCAATTCACATTATTGTACATTAAAACATTTGACAGATTTTTCTCCCCCTCAAGGGGGGAAAACTCGTTATTTGAGCAAATCCAAACAAAATGATACGAAAGCAACTCAGAGAAAGCAGAAGATTGAAAACTGAATGACCCAGTCATAGAGAACAGTTAAAACATAGACGAATCACTGCCAATAACTACATTTTGTTCGCTATGAATTTTGAATAAATTTTCTTCTTCAACAGAATCCATTTCACACAATCAATTGATTTCACGTGTGCTGAACATCACAGGAAATTCTTCAATATTTTTTGGGAAAGCATAGTAAAATTTTGCTGCAAGATATAGTGTTTAGAAGAGATGTAATCGTTATTTTGATACTTCAGGCCAAGGTCGCCTGTATATAGGTAATGCCACTCGGGTGAAACTAGTACTTGATTTCAACGATTTCCACCAGAGGGTGCTTTCATTAAAGAACCGGAGTTTACATCACTGAGCGTCGTCATGGAGGTCGAACCTAGTTAGCTTCGATAAAACAAAATGGTCCTAATTAGAATAGTTAGTTATTCGCTTTAAAAAAATTGTAGATCAGGTTATGAAGTTAAATTAATTTCAAGGTAGATTAGAATTGGCTGATCATGTTTTGTTTTGTTAACCCAGCACTAAGTTTTTAATGGGGTTATCGTTACGAGTGAAGTCAAGTGAGGCGTCGGACAAAAGTCTAATCGCAAAATCGTCTAACGGGATAATTGACTAATAATTATCTGCCTAAATAAAAAATCTGGAAAATTATCTAAACAGAACATCGTTTAATAGATAATCATTCAATGAATAATCATCTTACTTGACAATAACATGGTTGCGGTTTCTAATGTTATATGTATAGCTGCAGCGAGCTTGGCAACGCGACGGAGGCAGGGATATTAGACGATTTTTTCATTATACAGATTCGGGTTAGCCGATTTTCCATTATATTGTTATACTATATACGATCCTCCAATTATGTGATTTTCCAGTTAGATGATCATCTCTCGTCCCAAGCTGAGTGTAACGCTTGTTGTGCGTAGTTAAGTTTGCTAACCGAGCCACTCGGGGTGAATCTTCTTCCGTCGTGTAAATTTCTTGTAACGAACTGAGAGCGATTTGAAATGCTGTGTTCAAATGCTGCCTACGTCTCATGATTATTTCGTCAATTTACGATGGTATTAACGCTGTTCCGTGGTTGAATGATGCTATCGATGCCACCTTTTTTTATTTCAAGTTTCCCGGCAGCTCCGATGTGTTTCTGTGCGTAACTTTTCAGGTTGCGATTCAGCTCAACACAAAATAGAACCAGTTGGGGTTAGTAATATCAATAACGCATGACACGTGATGGAATCTAAACTGCCAACACCTTCAGGTTGTTTTTCGTGCAGTGCTAAATCTGTTCGTGGAGAGGAAACGCACGATTTGCGATGCTATGTTCCCTTGGAGAGCCAGATACATTTCGCCCACTGGTGCTATTTATAACAAGCGGCTACAGCGACTACCTAGTCGCATCCGATCTCCTGTTCAGATCTGCCACTACCAATAGTGAGGCACACTTCTCTATCACGTATTGCAACAGCTATCTCTATTAAATAATCTAAAAGCAGTCACCATCTGAATTGCCCGTTAAAAATGTGTTAGCTTTTAAGCTTATTTTACATTTTAGGCGTAATTGTCAGCGTTTTGGCCTAATTTACAATTTTAATTCGTAAGTAGCAACTAACGGAGACTTGGATTGTATACAGTAAGCCTATTCATTTTGCAACACGGTATGCCTCCGGGAACACAGTTACAGTGTTACAATGTAAAGCGCAACGTAGCCTATATAGATCAGTGGTAATAGGGAAGGGACAGGAGAAACGATGTTGAGAAAGCCAGCAGCGACTCGTAGCAACTTGATGTTGCCATGGTAACGTGATTTTAGACCTAATTTTCATTTTTTAGGCCTATTTTTTTAGCGGTTTTAGTTTCGTAAGTAGCAGATAGGCCTAATGGAGAATTTGGTTCGACCGTAAGCCTATTCATTCATGCAACAATGCGACAAGACTTTTTAAACGAAGCTAAAATGTTTTTGTTTTTACGGCTGCGTTAACACCAATCCTTAGGATTTCAATTAGACGATGAAATGTTATTATTTAATTATTATTATTTAGTTTATTAATTGTTATTATTTAGTTATGTCGAAGAAGTCTATTAGCTATGAAGAGGTAAGGATGTTTTAAATTGCCATGTTATTTAACTAACTTTTGACACTGAATCTAACGTAGTGTTCGTCAATATCTGGTACCGGTGTGAAGTTGAAAAAAGCAACGGACGGACGAACAAAGTTGTTGCAATAGTCTTCTCAGCCAGTACGGCTGTACAGAAGACTAAAAGCAGGTAATAGTTCACCCCCACGTTTTTCGAGAAGCAGCATTATCTGCTTATCTACCGTTCTTTGGACTGTCAAACGAAGTAATTGGATCCGAGTCGCGTGTGATAAATTATAACTTGACTAGTAGCAATGTTTAATCCGTTCTTTAAATTGCGAAAAGCACCGGATAGACGTATAAGCGTCAGGGAAGGCTTCTAAGCTATTGCAGTGTTAAACATTTCCGTAAAATTACTGCACAAAGACATAGTAAGTGTTTCCAGCTCGTTCATACTGTATGCTTTGTACAAGTATTGCATTGTACAAGTTACTGCTTGTCAACATCGTCATTGCTAACGAATATTAGGTGGCGAATAAGACAAACGAAGAGAAATGAATTCAGCACGAGTCTGTCGTTTATGAACTGAGGCCCTACGAAAAATACGTACAACATTGATTATGTAAGAGATAGCCATTAGTAATTGGCGGTTAACCAGAGGTAATTGCTCGTTTGCAAGAAATGGGGTAGACCAATGTCGAGTGGTATAGAGGAAATATCACGAGCGCAAAGCACGAGTGATTTTCCCCCAACCCCTGAGACATTGGATTGTCCCACTTCGAGCAAATGAGCTATGATCGCCAGTTACCCTCCTATTTCTCACGGATATATTTCAGTGGTTACATCAACCGAACATATTGACTTATTTGAGTTTTTTTTAATTGTAAATATTAGTAAATACTAGTAATTATTAATCTTTCTTCCGTTTTCGTTGGCAAATATATTGAAATTAGGAATTTTATTTATACGAGTGACGTAACTATCTGAACGGAAACTTCCTGTTAACAGGCGTTATTGTTCGTGTTTCAGGTAAGGCCACTTTTTTCTTATTTTAAGCATTTAAATAGGCTAAGGTAAGAAACGTAAAACTTGCTACAAATTTTGGTTATAATTTTAGATACACCTAGAAGTGCTAGTAGCCCAATTTTTGCAGTAGTATACCCAGTCTTGCCTAGCTTGTGGAAGTCAATGTTTCACACAGTTGTTAGTCATCTGTACAGCCGTACCGGCTGAGAAGACTATTGCAACGACTTTGTCCGTCCGTCCGTCGCTTTCATCAACTTCGCAACGGTACCAGAAATTCAACGACCATTGTTTACAACGTTAGATTCAGTGTGAGAAGTTAGTTAAATAACATGGAAAATTAAAACATCGTTGCTTCCTCATAGCTAATAGACTTCTTCGACGTAACTAAATTAAATAATAACACTTGATCATCGAATTAAAATCCTAAATGAAAATCCTCAATAAAAACAAATGGATTTTATCTTCGTTTAAATAGTGTCGTCACGTTGTTGCATGAATGAATAGGCTTACCGTCGAACCAAATTCACCATTAGGCCTATCTTCTACTTACGAAATTAAAACTGCATTTTTAAAATTAGGCCTAAAAAATGAAAATTAGGCCTAAAATAATGTTACCATGGCAACGTCAAGTTGATACGAGTCACTGTTGGCTTCATCAACAGTGTCGCTCGTCACTTCCCTACTACCACTGATCTATATGTATAGTCTACGTCGCACGTTACGTTGTAACACTGTAACTCTGTGCCTGAAGGCGCACCGTGTTGCAAAAATGAATAGGCTTACTACACAATCCATATCGCCGTTAGCTGCTACTTACGAACTTAAAACTGCTGGTTAAAATTAGGCCTAAAAGCTAACAATTACTCCTAAAATGTAAAACAGGCCTAAAAGCTAACATTTTTAACCGGCAATTGTGATGGCTACTGCTTTTAGATTAGTAGAGATAGCTGTTGTAGTGCATGATAGAGGTGTGCGCCTCAACATTGGAAGTAGAGAAACTGTACAGAAGACCGGTGCGACTAGGCAGTCGCTGTAGCCACTTGTTTTTTTTAACGTTTACTCGTGAATATGCGAATATATAAGTAGCAGCAATGTCGTGAACATAAATTGTTCGATCGCAATGTCGGTTTCAGTGGCAAACTAGTTGAGTTAAGGATTTTATAGCTAGAGAATCTGGTTGAAATTGGTTTTTATCGCCCAACCGAAAATCTACACTACCTGTCTTTTGTATCATTCTCTTCCTCAAATGCGATTTTCCCCTAGGAAAAACTGTTGGCTTCACTGCCAGTCTCGTAGCTTATCCTTCTGCGCATGCGCAGCGCAGGCCTCCTATAAAAGCATCAGCCTTGGACCCAGCTTCATCTTTCTTCCTCCAGTCGGTACCACGACGCAGAGGGGAGGCTGGGCGGGTAAAGTTAATTTATTTTTTCGGTTGGGCAATAAAAACCAATTTCAACCAGGTACCCCTGGTAGATTGATGTTTTTATGTGCCAACGAAAATATTGTTACCACTCTTTCGTAGCATTACATCAGCCCTTGTCACCTATAATGATGGATACCCGTGCTACGAGCTAGCTGCCCCAGAATTAACGGACTCGGTGAACCTTAAACAACGAGGGAACCGGAACTGTGACGGAATTGTTCATCCGTCCATGCAGGCCCAAGGTGCGATCATGATGTGGAGAGACTGCAGCACAAACAGGGAAAAAGGAGGGTCCTCCGTCACTTTGGTCTGCAACCTGGTCACGTCATGGTCTATATCATTTGGTCGCATGAACGGCACCAGGTCGCCTTGATCATAAATTCGCTTGGTCTGTATGAATATTCGATCTGGTGGAAAAAAAGTGGGCGTGCTGTTTATTGTTGCTTATAGGTACAGAGGCTGAGATTAGAAAAGCTATCATAACAAAACTGATAGTTCATATTACCTTATGGATGTGTGATGTCGTCTTCGGATCCATGTGGTCAGCTGAAGTCTTTTGTGAATAGTTTGACGATAAGATGCGGCTGAGGAGGTCTGGGTGGATAGAGCCAGCAGCTTACGACGATGGCGGGGAGGCTAATCAGCAGTCATAAAGTTAGTGAACACCTTTGGGGAAGCGAGGAAGTTGCTACATTCGTTTGCTGTAGCAAGGCCCTGGGCTTGGTTGTCCGAAAAAAGTGGCATTGTGGGCGTCTAATGGCAGTCCCTGATGCACATGCGGTTGTAAGATCAGAAACTCGTGTGAGTTAATTGAAGCACTAACAATGGAGGAGATACGAAGGGGACCAGCATGAAACAGTTCCGAGGAGCCGGCGTCACGGTGCGGCTCAAATCAATTCGCCTGGCGTGTTAGTTTTATCTGCTGTAATTCGTGACGTGTTGTTTATTTTGCTGTTTGCTTGCTTTCTTTCTGTTCTTGTCTTCTCTTTTTGTTTTTGAAGAAGATTGGCCACCAGATGGCAAGATAGTTCAGGTAATTTTGAAAGAACGAACGAGGGGACCAGTGAGTCGTAAAGTTGTAAAAACAGCAGGTAGGCCTAAAGATGAAAGACACGGTAAGAACAGCAGTGTGGAGCCGGCTCACCAGTCCCGAAGTGCAAATGCCAAAAGAAGAATTTGAGTTAATTAGGGTAGGGCCCGGATACATAGGGCGACGCCCGTAGCTTGGTGACGACATGCTTCACAGAGGAATTGTCGTATTGAGTAGTTCGAAAATTGAGAAATCTCCAGAAACACAGGAAAAAAGGTGGGGGTGTCATTGAACTGACACACATTGTAAGAACTGAGGTTTGCGAAGATGCTGGAGGATGATGCGGTTAGCTAGGAACAAATGATGTCCTGAACAGGAATCAAAGAATGAGGATCGGGCTGTGGCTGTGTTGAACCGTTTCATGACGAAGGGGGCGGGGGGAGGGGGGGGGGTTACCGGGATATGAAGAGATATCCCAGGCGGTATCAAAGACTGGTCGCTTTCGAGGTTGGAGGAACAGATCGACTACCATAAGGCACTGTGGCAGAGCGACCGGACAGGGACTTTGGGTCGTCTTGGATTTGACGCAGTGTTGAATGGTGGTAATGGCAATAGTCAGCGTGCTTTTTCTTTCACAAGGATGAACTCCATTTTTAAAATGTGTTTTCCTTTGGCATAGGTGGTCCACTTGCGAGGCGAGTGTTTCGTTAGAAGCCGGGAGGAAATCCACAGTCGACGAAGAGTTCATTGTTAGCCGCTCGGAGTTCATTGAATTCCGTGGAGAAGGAACGTGCCGTAGCCAAAAGAAAGGCGGTATTGACATATAAGTGGGCGAAGTTGTCAATGGAGAGTTCCAGGCCGCAACTAATATCGCCACGTAGTGTTTCTGAAGCAGAGAACGATCTGCCTGACTGGAAAGAAGCTTCTGGAGTCACTTGGGTGCCAGAATTGCGATTAGGCGCCATTGGGGTCGCTCAAACATGGCCGCCGGCAGACGAATTATCAGCGCTTGGGACTGTTGCTGTATATCAGAAGTAGGGGTGCGCTTTCCCCTGTTTACCGGGCCCCGATTCTTCGTGGGCAGACCTGCGATGCGGTTTAACCTACACCAAGAAGTGGACGGAGAAGAAATGATTGATGACGAAGACCGTGCGGTCGGTGAGTCAATGGTAGGTGGTTTGATTAGAGAAATGTGAGGCGCAGGCTACGGCGATTCAGGTGAAGACTTGCTTGCTGTGACAGACTTTTCTGTGGCGAAGTGGTTTTCCCTGTAGGAGGCTTGGAAGGTGAGTCAGTAGTGGTGGTGGCCCTCTGGTTTGCTGTTCACAGTAAAAGTACACCGGCCCGTATCTGGGCTTTAAGGGCTGACCTGCGACGAGATCTCTTTTGGTGTTGGAGGATTTGGAGCCATTGTTTCTTTGAAATTGTCTTACAGATTGCACATTTCTTTGTATACCAATTGGAAGTACGATGGTATTCACACACTTGATCGGGATCAAAATGCTTTCATGGCACAAGAAAACCAGGGCAGCGACATCGTTCGGGACTCTCAGCACGAGTGGAGCCTTGGTTATCCATGGAACACATTGCATCTTGATCTTTTGTTCATCTTGCCAGTCTGAAGGGTCTTTGTTGTGAACAGGGTTCATGTCGATGACAGTTCAGTTGGAACGTAAAGAGAAGAAGTGTAAAGCAAACGCATAAGCTCTTGAACAAAGAAAGGTGCTGATTTTCGTGCCAAAACGACACGGCATGCAGGGAATTCCCGAGCATGGTGGGAGCCATCTGTGGACAGCTTGAAGAAGCGAGGTGCCTGGATGCGCCGAGAGGAGGCTCAGAGACGATTGTGTGTAGTATCTTGACTACAGGGAAGTGAATTCGTCATATGGTGGCACAAGAGCCATTCAGAGAGTGTTGCGCACTTCCTGTTGAGATTGGATTTCCCTGGGCACGGCTTTCTGCTGCTTACGGAGTTTGGAGCCTTTCTTGATGAGAATGAGTTAATCTAGGATGGTATTATGACTGTAGTCACCCTTACCCTACTTTTTTAATAGCAGGTTGAGAGTACCTGTATTGTGGGGCTGGATCGAGTGACCAATGGTGGCAGGGTGTCTTTGTTCGTATTATGGTGCTGACAAGGCCCGTTGTGTGTTTGTTAAAGGTGATCTGGCGAAAGATTGGGCCCATATCCGCTGCGCTAGCTGCCGTTGAAGGCCGGTTCAGTTGCTTTTCTTCTGTCTCCTTTGTCTCCTTTCTTAAATTCTTTGTTGGTTTGTTTCTTTTCGTTATTCATTAATATTATATTTTATAATTTTTTTTTTTGGAAACTTGAATAAAAGGAAGAGTAGTCATATAACAAAGCCGTAAGATGGTGCATGAACCAAAACGGAGGGTGGTGGTCCCGGAGCAATTTGTCAGGGACTGTGTTAGTCCTTGTCACTGTTGAAGGGGCCGTGAAGGGAGCTGGTGGCTTCCAGTGAAGGACGCATGAAACGAAGTGTCTGTCTTTGGGCGTTGATGGTGTTGGAGACGATGGAGGGAACAGGGCACCTGGCTGCGATGGCGATCTTGGTTCGTCTTGGCTGAGACTACGTTGGGCCCGGGCACTCCTGGACGGGACCGTGGAGCGGGACTGGTGGAGTTTGTAGAGCAGTACAGGGTGCTGTGGATGGCGAAGCCTCTGGAGAGGATGAAGGACATAAAGCACAGGCTTTGCCTTCGTGATGTGGGCCCCTGGTATTCAGAAAATTCCGGCAATGTGGATTGAAGTTTTAAATAGGATCGCAGGCGACCGTGGCCATAATGAAAGGAAGCGCGGTGAGCCAGCCGGTGGCGATGCAGATGGGAGAGGCCCTGGTCGTAATCAGGGACTGGGCCAAGGTGGCTCCGATGTATTTGGCCCTTTTTCGAAGTACAGAAGGCAATGTGAGCTGACAGGTGGTGATGCAGGTGGGACAACAACAGCCAGTGGGTGGGGACTTGGCCCAGGTAGTTCTGATGTAC
Organism: Lithobius niger; assembly: GCA_023313725.1. Lineage (NCBI taxonomy): Eukaryota > Metazoa > Arthropoda > Chilopoda > Lithobiomorpha > Lithobiidae > Lithobius > Lithobius niger. The sequence goes on along the minus strand of JAHWFP010035451.1, from coordinate 1,175 downwards.
TAGTTCGTATTTCAAGGAACACACACGATGAAGGAATTGATGAAGTCGGAGGGTCTATAGTGGTACTCAAGTGTCGAGAGAGTGGTTGTCTTTGTGAGTCGCAGACAACCGAAACTGTGTGAGACTTGCCGAGCACCGGGTCCCAAAAGTGTGTAAAGGGGTCCGGCAGTCTGATGGGCACTGGCGTTGATTAAAGTTTCTGCTGGTAACTGAAGGTTGGGAAATGTCCAATGAAAGACACCTGGAGACAGATGCCGGGAAGAGCCGTCTAGGAGAAGTGAACCCGTGAAATAAAATAAGGGTCGTCGTAACAATGACCGCAGAGTGGACTTAGTAAACGGTGTTCGCCCCATCCGACGAGGTGGGGCTGCTTGCAAAATCCGGGGTGGACGGGCGATCCTTTTCAAAGTTTCGTAGTGGGTGCTGGGCCAGAAGAGGTCGCTCGAATTGTGGAACTGGTGCTTGTTGATGGGACGGATGAACCGACCGAGTCCAAAGGTGAGAGTGTCACCAGAGAAGAGGCAGGCACTACGTCGGAGGACTAGTCGTTGGAGCCAAGGGAAGAGTCGACATCAGTAATGACCATAGGAGAGTCAATAGGTACCAATGTCCGATGAAGGAAAGCGGCAGTGAATGGAAGTGCCAAGCCCCGCAACAAAACTAATATCCTAGTTGTGGAGACAGCACGGTCGCGCTTGTTTACTTGTTCAAAGGTTCTAAGGGAGCAAAGGAGAGCAACCACATGGCGTGGTGGTCGTAGGAAAAAAGATGAAGCCGGGTCCAAGGCTAAAGCTTTTATACGAAGCCTGCGCCGGTGCATGCGCAGAAGGATAAGCCACGAAACTGGCAAAGAAGCCAACAGTTTTTTTTTCGGGCAAATCGCATTTGAGGAAGCGAATGCTACAGAAGACAGGTAATGGATATTTTTGTTGGCATATAAAAATAGATTTTTTGCGTGTATTTACGTAAGGGTGACATAATATCGAGACATGCAGGAGCGACGGGGTGGGGAGATACGGATAATTTTAAATGAACGTTTTCTCATTGCTACGTCATTACCTCTCCCCCCCCCCCCCCCCCACACACACACAAACAGAAACACACGTACAGCTTAACAAAAAAAACACCTAGTTTTAGGCAACATTCGTAAGTGCTTACCAAAAATTGCGGTGATG
>JAHWFP010035448.1:0-17332 GCA_023313725.1 Lithobius niger | reverse complement strand
AGCCGCCTAGAAAGTTTTCGTTTGAAGTTGGTCAAACTGTAAAAATTAGTAAAATGCGTCACATATTTGCTCGAGGCTTTAAAAGCGGATGGAGCAAAGAACTATTCGTTATTATAAAACGTTACCCCGGCAGGCCAGAAACGTACTCCTTAACAGACCTAGCTGGTGAAAACATCCAAGGGAAATTCTACCCCTACGAGTTGACTTTAGCGTTGAAAGCAAAGGACGCATATCACGCAGTGGAAAAAGTATTAAAAACACGTGGGAGAGGTGCAAACAAGCAATATTTTGTTAAATTTTATGATTATCCCTCGAAATTCAATAGCTGGGTGTCTGCAAAAGACTTTAAGTCCGCCCCGCCTCCTTAAAACGCAAAACGGCTAAGGACACAATGTCTGATTTAAACGAATTTTACTTGCAGTTGCCTAGCAACGGAGATCCTATATACCATCCTGAAAATACCTTAAGTGACTTTACAATCCACCTTCCGAAACGCATTGATTTATTAGGTAAATGGACAGTTGGCCTTGTCGAGCTAATTAACCTCATAATTTTATTCAGCTTTCAAACTCTCGTAAGGCGTTGTTCAGAATTATGAAAAATCCGTCAGTCACAATACATTTTCCTTTTTTCAATTTTGAAAAATATTTAAAAGAAATAAACAAGGAAGAATTAGAATTAGATGAGGATAAATGGGTGACAACATTTATTGGTTTTATTAATAATTATTTGATGCATTTTTATGTCAATGATCCGCCTGTTAAGCTCGGCCTTAATACAGAAGAAACTTTAGTTGTTGTTTTACTGAAACCAAATTGTGAGGTAACTATCAGTCATAGGCTTGCTTTTGTTTTGGGTTGGGATGGGCACGAAGATCTACATTTGAAAGCGACTTCTGAAGCTACTACCTACCCTAAGCATAAATTAGAAAAACAAACTAGCCAATGGTATATGAAGGTAAAGTGTGACGTTAAATCCTCATATGTAGTAAAACAATTTCTGCCTGAGGGTTTTTATCTGAAACCGGAAAAAGTTGTAGAAGTAATAAATGAAATTATAGACAAATCGGCTGCAAAGGACGACGTTAAGTTTTCTTATAATGATTTGAAACGTTCGGTCGAAATTCAGGTAGCGGAAGAAGTAACTGTCAAATTAAACAGTGCTATGGGCCAGCTACTCGGATATGAAGGCGTGACTGATATTACCTCCAAAATTAACTTAATCCCTCCGCACCCTATGGATTTAGATATAGGGCTAAGCACTACATACTGTTATACAGATTTAATAGCCCCTGAAGAAATTGTAGGAAATGCTTTAGTACCGCTCTTAAGATGTATTCCTATACGTGGTAATGATGGAGACATAATATCCGAAGTTTATCAGTTTCCGTTTTATAAGCCGATTTTAAGAAACAGCTTTCACGAAATAAAAGTCACATTAAGAGACGACACTGCGGAGCCAATTCCTTTCAGTCCGGTAGGTAGAGTTAATGTAAATTTACATTTCAAGAAAATAGATTAAAACTAACCTGCTCACTAAATTAGCGTCACTCTTTATTTAGTTCCTGAAGATGTAACATGTTGTTACTTACTCTTTATAAATAACATTTCCTTACGTTACAATTTAAAAAAAAAACAAAATGAAAATCCCGCCAAGAAACACTTTAGCCCATTGTTTCGGGCATTATTGTCGGCAAGCTGGTTTGGGGGGAGGAGGGGGTACTTCAGGGGCGGACGTTTCCAAAAAGGTAGCGGCCTTGTTGATAACCTGAAACGCTATATAGTACCATTTGTAATGCCACAAGTAAGAAACTTGGCGGCAGGAGCCGGTAGATATCTTTTAAGAAAGGGTACCCAATTTTTGGATGACGTAGACTCTGGTATGGGGTTAAAAGATGCTGCTAGAACTAGATTTGGACAAATAAGGTCGGATTTTATGACTAACGTGTTAGGACGCCCTCAAACGGGGACTGGTCGAAAAAGAAAGAAGTTATATGCACGTTTTCCTCTGCAACTCACTCAGAAGGGCAGTAAACGCAAACGCAAGCAGAAGTCTCAATCTGGTGTCGGAAAAAAAAAGGAAAGGCTAAAAAGAGACGTAAAACTGACATTTTTGACTAAAAACTAATTTACCAAAATGTCGTTATTACACCATATGTCTGAAGAGTGTCCCAGTGGTGGCTTTGAGATTTTTGACGTCCCCCCTACCTCTGTTGATACAACTGAAGTGACTCATGTGGAACACTTTCCTATAAATTCCATTACACAAGGTGCGCTGATTGAATTTCTAGTGACAAATACAGCTTCTGACAATTATTTAGACTTAAACGATAGTTTACTATTGTTGAATATCAAAGTGACATCTGATGGTAGCACAGCGCTGACCGCCGCCGATAAGATATCTCCAATAAATAACATTTTACATAGCCTATTCCAACAAATTGACGTTTCCCTCAATGAAACTTTGGTGTCTTCAAGCGACGCAAGTTACCCTTTTTGTAGTTATATTGAAGACTTGTTAAGTTATGGCCATGAAGCTAAACGAAGCCAATTGGGTGTACAAGGTTGGTTTAAGGACGTAGCCGGCCAATTTGACGACGTAGACCCAACCGCTAATGATGCAAATAACGCGCTGAAACTGCGTAAACGAAAAGTGGTTGGTGGAAAAACTTGGGAATTACTGGGAAGATTACACATTGATTGGTGTCAGCAAGGACGATATTTATTGAACGGTGTTGACGTCCGTTTAAAACTAATTCGTTCTAGTGACCGTTTTAGTTTGATGTGTGGAGATTCAACCAAATCACCGCAAATACATATTACCAAAGCAGTATTATACGTCAAAAAAGTGAAAGCAAGCCCCAATATTTTACTGAGCCATGCGAAAGTCCTGGAAAACGCATCTTCAAAATATTTAATTAGAAAAAATGAATGTAAGGTGTTTACACTTGCTGCTGGTGCTCGAGAGGGTTCAATCGATTCGGCGATTGTTGGACCATTACCCTGCCACATTACCGTAGGACTAATTACCAACAAAGCATACAGCGGAGACTTTTTAGCCAACCCCTTTAATTTCCAGCATTTCGACCTAAATCACATCGCTTTGTGCGTCGATGGTCGGACAGTACCGAATCACCCCTTTACGCCGGACTTCACAAACAATTTATACACCCGTGACTACCTCTCTCTTTATACTGCTACAGGCAAGCACCAAAAAGACGAAGGTTTGGATCTGACTTACGAAGATTATAAAGCAGGCTACATGCTCCATTGTTTTGATTTAACCCCAGAACAATGTCCGACTGGAAGTCACTTGAGTCTGTCTAAACAGGGCTCAATTCGTGTAGAATTGAAATTCTCTACTGCGCTGGCAAACCCAATAAATGTTATTCTCTATTGCTCTTATCAGACTGTTGCCGAGATCGACAAAAACCGTTCAGTTGTAATGGATTTGTAGCTTCACCATGGATACATTAAAACTACGAACACTGGCTATGTCAGATCCTAAAATTGCAAAACTGTTTGTGAATGTATACCCATGTGACCTTTTACCACGTTCCAAAGTGCGTCAACCCTGTGTTTTCATCATCAACAAAGACAAATCTGATTCCGAAGGATCTCACTGGGTGGCTGCTTCTATCAACCCCTACACTCAAGACTGTGTTTATTTCGATTCTTATGGTCAGAAACCAAACAATGCCCACATTTCTGCTTTTTTAGCGAACAATGGTAAAAACTGTGAGTTTAACACTTCAAATATTCAGTCGCCTTGCTCAAATGTATGTGGTGCTTATACATTATTTTTTTTGCTATAATATTGCACGTGGACGTACACTGAACTTTATGCTTAAGAACTTTGATCCTCGAACAAAGACTGCAAACGACCGTAAGGTCTTAAAATTTGTTCGAAACGTTTTCAAACACACATTTGGTGAAATTAGAAGCGACTCTCAATGTTATAGTCAAATGTCTAAACCATTATTCACGTACAAATTTTGAAATACTGTACTCTTTGTATCTATTCTATATGTGCATGCAATAAAACATGAGAAATTATACTTTTTAAAACTTTATTCCATTAAGACACATATTACACACACTATTTCTACTTTTTTTGGTTCCAATAGAAAATAAAAAAAAAGTTAAGTGATGCTAGATATTATTTAAACTACTTAAAAATACGTAAAATTCAACTACAAAGATATACAACGATTAAAAAGTAAAATGTTATGGATATTAGTAAAGCTATTTACAATAAGAAAAATGACTAGCCTATTCCTATTATTCATAATATTATAATCATAACTAATTTACGAAAGAGGAATAGTTGCATATACATTTCGTAGTTACACGACAACACAGCACAACACATTCGTTAAAACAGACATTATTTCTATTTTGTTTTGGTTCCAATAAAAAAAGAAAAAGTTAAGCGATACTAGGTAATATTTAAACTATTACAACACATTTGTTAAAACATACGCTATTTCTACTTTTTTTTTTTGGTTCCAATAAAAAAATAAGAAAAAGTTAAGCTATTTACAATAAGAAAAAATGACTAGCCTATTTCTGTTATTTGTACTATATAGACATACGTAATTTACTAAAAAAAAGGAATACTTACATATACATTTTGTTGTTAGCAGACAGCATAGCACAACACAACAAGCGAACACACTAGAACACACTAGAAAGACTTAGTGTCACAAGTAGTCTTTTTCTTCATATTTACAGTTTACTCATATCTGCATTTTCCATTTCCTCTTCGCATAGGAAAATACGCTCATTGATTTCCCCTGCATGTTTCACAAGTTCTTTCCAGGCATCCAAATTTAGATGAATCCCCTTCAAGGGATTCAAATGTTCATTCAGTGACGTAGCATGGAACTGTAAAAGGCTAACCTGCACAACATTGTCGGAGTTGTAGTGTCGTCCAATGCAAACTCGTTTTTGGCCTGTCAGCTGGTGACGGTGCTGCAAAATATTCCCAGGTAGGCGAGTTGGATAGCTGGTGGGATTAGCCCTTTCTTCCTGAATAGTTGCATTCTCTTTAGGAGGGCGGTTCATAAGGCATTGTTCGATAGCATCTTGAATGAGTGCTAACATGCGTGGGTGGTGCAGTTTAACCCAATCGTCGTACTCTAGATTTAAGCCGATTCTTGAAGGTAACCCATCTTAATTCAACCTGGTTAAAGGTGAAATTTCTAATGCAGATATACACGTCATCTTTGTACGGTTTCACTTGTACAAAAATTCCGGATCGGTTCAACACTAAAAATTCTTTTGGGTCCGGCTTGAACACACCTGCTTGCGAGACGGTAAACAAATCTTGAGGGCGACGTTTCACGTCAACAAGGCTTCGCACTTCTTCCATAGCCAAACCTCGTTTGAACGCTTTCCTCTTTTTAGGAGCAAGTTCGAGTCCCTTACTGTTGTGTTGTTTAAGCTTTTCAGCAGAAAGCCAGGCTGTTGTGTTGCACTTTTCAACATATTACAGAAATTATGCGGGCTTATACAAACATCCAAACATTAAACTTTCAAACATAAACAGCGTTCACTTTCACACATGACCATTGAGCAAAAACAGTCCTTGTTCCTTGAAATTGGAGTTCGAATTATAGTTCGTTGCTTCGAGTGAAACCGGTTTTATTTGTGTGCCTTCACAGCTGTGAGTATGGGGGTACGAGCTCTAATGCTTTTTTTCTTAACGACGAAGCCATTTTTTGTTCAGTTAATAAACTTTTCAGTGAAACACGGTTTTTTTCATTTCCCTTATCATCAAAATCAACAAAGACAAGACCTTTAACCAGACTGCACGACCAGGCACAGTTTCCACGGTAGCAATGATAAACGGCGTGCACTGAAATTGTAGTTAAGTTTACTTTCGATTGTTATCCGATTGCATCCTGGAAGTGTTAGTCGTCTGGGCTTTTCTAACGTAAGTGTATTACATAATTTTACGCTACATGCAAAGTACAGGTTTCATCTAATTATAACCAGGAAGCAATAACATCTACTAGCTGTACCCCCGGCGTAGGTCAAGCCGGTTACCGCGTACCTAAGTGAAATACTTTACAGGGTAGCACGAAATGAAAATAACTTCGAGGCCCCCAATCTGTCTCCTCTCCACCTCCTCCCAACCCCCTCTCTGTACATTCTCCCGGTGCATGGTCAGATTTCCCCCATGCGCCTACGGACTGGTAGCCCTTTTCCCTCTCCACTGCGTCCCCCCCCCCCCGAATTCCCCCATTGTGTGGGGTTAATACCCCCCCACACACACACACATCGCCGCTCCCCCTCCCTTTGAACCCCTGTTGTTTGCTTTTCGAAGGGAAGTAAATGTCTTTTTGCAATGGAAGGCACTGCTGTTATGTTGCTGAATTGACTGTTTGTCCGTTTTGACACTAAGTGCGGTAAACCCAGCAACGATCGTGCAGACATTGATTGTTTCTCAATCATTTTTGAAAGCACTTCCTGATTGTTACAGGGCACAAACATTGTAACGCACACACAAACTTTTGTTACTTATAATTATGCACACAGATCTGATGATTTTGCTCAGTGCCACCCAAGCCTTTTATCTAGACACAAGCTAGTGTGTCATATCTTGAAGCATAGTTGGGCACATTTCAGGTACTTGGGGGAAAATAATAATGCGGTACAAAAGCTTAACTTGTGTTGAAATCAAGAGCAATGACCCACCTGACAAAAATTAACTCGTGTAGGAATGCTAGATAAGCTGCTTTCAATGCAAAATCTGACCCTCAATAACCTTGAAAATGTGTAACTAGCTACCTAGCTACTAGCTAGCTAGCTAATTATAGTCCGCTCATCCCCATGTTAATTTCCATAGGGTGATTATTCATCGATACCGAGATAACGGGAAGATATCCAGCAATGAAATTGGGCAAATGGCTGCAGTACGATACGAACTGCGTACCTTTTATGGTTTGGAGCCTAGGGGAGTAACCAGGATGGCGTGGGATGGCGCGTAAGTGCGAAAAAATTGTTACAACCATTGTTACTATTGTCGGCATCGTCTCTCATTGGACAGCTAAAGTTCGGACAATGACAACTTGTATACTGACGTGCGTGCCTAGACACACACCAGTGTAGCATTATAAATCTAAACAACGTTGCTAAAGAAATAGTACTCACGTCCAATTCACGAAAAATAAACCAACTCGAAAAACAAAGCAAAATAAACAAAGCCAAAAACAGGTGAAAAGCCACCAAGTTGAGAGTGGTTCGGCCCTTCAAAGGAGTGATATCAACACACCAAAATTAACGAAATAAAACAAATTACAACAAAATTAAAACCAAACCAAAAACCTATAAAGAGGTGACCAAGTTGAGAATGATTCGGTCTATAGGCAAAAGGTAGTAACAAATCGTTGAAAACCAATTTCTTGTTGACGTGCATTTTTATTACACATCTGCACTGTAGAGTTGAGTCTAATACACAATTTAAAAAAAAGGACTGATATCATATCAAAAACTAAAACTGGTAAAGGGGCCGCCAAGTTCCGAATGGTTTGGCTGTTCAAAGGAGTGATATCAACACACCAAAACAGTCGCCACCTTATTCGCACCAAATAATACTTTGGTTGGACGTTAAATGAAAACTTGTACATTGCTACCGAAAGTAGCAATGTTCTAGTTTCCATTTAACCTTCGAACTATTAAGCGGTGCGATTAACTTGGCAAATGTTTTGGTGTGTTGATATCACTCCTTTGAAGAGCCAAACCATTTGGAACTTGGGGGCCCCTTTTACCAGTTTTGGTTTTTGATATGATATTATATTATGTACATATATAATACGGAGTAGGCAACCAAGTCACCGGCCACGCCATTCCTTCGTACAATCAAGTACCCCACCCTGTAGTGCCATCTGTTGACGGGATTCGCATTCAAATTCGGAGTGGGACACATCTCCAACGTCTTAGAACAGATGGCGCCACATAACAAACCTGCCATGTCGCTGTCTATTGACGGCCTTGGACTACAACTTCGGGTTATAACACTTTTTCTAAAGTCTTCGAAGAGATGGCGCCACTTACCAGACCTGCCGTACCGATTTTTGGGTTCGTTTTTTGGTATTGTTGTGGTACCAAAGCGATACGATTCTGTGCACCTGGGACGAAGCAGATCTTAGCGTCCAACTGAGATAACTCCACAAGCCACTTTGCTAAGCATCCCGTAGGTGCGCTTACCTTGCTTAAAACCGTGCCCTATGGTCGCTGAAAATTGTTATCACACCCCCTTCTAGGTATCTACGCCACTTACGTACTGCCCAAATAATACTCATTAATTCCTTTTCACTATTAGAAAATCTCTGCTCAGCAACTGTCAAACGTCTAGAGATTATATCTATGGTTTTCTTCTCCTTAGTGAGTGGATCGACCTGATATAAAATCGCTCCAGCCCCAGAGAAGGATGCGTCTGCCATAATTATCCACGGCTGATTGTAATCAGGCGCTGCTAACAAGGGAGCGTCTACCAACATTTTCTTAATTCTCTGGTAAGCTTATTCTTGCTTTGCCTCCCAGACAAATTTCGGAGCTTTACCTTTTAGCACTGAAAATAGAGGCGCTGCAATAGTTGAATATGACATCACAAATCTACGAAAAAAAACCGCCAAACCGAGAAATTTTCGGAGCTCATTAATGCTTTTGGGGCGTGGCCAATTCTCCAGAATTTCTTTCTTACTAGGGTTCGGCAAAACCCCCTCACTCGTAACCTTATAACCTAACAGGGTTATTTCTTTCTTACAAAAGTCTGTCTTCTTTATGTTTATTTTGAATCCTTCACGACCCAAAATCGTTACGGTGTCTTCGATCGCCATCAAATGCAATCGGAATTCCTGTGACATAATCGAGATATCATCAAAATAGCTCTGTACGTTCAGATAATGTAGAGGGGCGAGCATTCGTGAAACTGAGGCACAGAAGAACGCTGGTGCTTGCTTGATACCAAACATAATTTTAAGCGGTGTAAAATTTCCGAACGGGTGCAAAAAGATTACACCTCACCTGCTCGTTCCGTCACCCCCACTTGCTAGTATGCCTCGGTTAAATCAAAAAGAGTTAAGTACTTGCTCTTAGGGCACCTCTGCACCATATCCTCAATTCTAGGGGTTGGAAAGTTCTGCATCTTGCTTATTTCATTTAATTTATTGTATGCTATCACAAAACGCGTGGTGTTATTCTTCTTGGGAATGATAAACGCCGGAAAACACCATGCACTCGTGCTGGGGACGATAACCCCAAGCTCCAGCATCCGATCTACATGCTGACGTAATTGCAACTCTTTAAACTTCGAAACTGGATAGGGCTTCAACGTGATTGGAGGGTGATCGCCAACATCAATATCCATAACTGGGCTTATCAGACCAATTCTCGAACTGAACACAAATCTATATTTCATTAATACCTCGAACAACTGTTCTTTTTCGTCATCTGTCAAAACGTCACTCTCATTTACTTTATTACGAATTTCTTGCTCTGTGGCACAAAACTCATCTGGCTCTATGGGTGTAGCAGTTGCCTGGGACTGATGGACTTCGTTTATACCCGGCTCCCGATTTAGCTAGTAGATTTTCGAAGGTTTATCCTGCCAAAACCAAGTGTTCGACGCGAAATTTGGCTGTAAACCCGTTGACTGCTGAAAATCTACGCCAAGGATTACCGGCTGGATTGTGTTTTCCATCAAGATCAGTGGAAAAGTTACCGTTCGTTGCGCAATCTGAAACGTAGCCAATACGAAACCCGCCGGAACGAGTATCGGCAACTCTAACCCGATAAGGACGTTGCGTAAATTCACAACCCATTTTTAGCAAGTCATCTTTTAGTGAAATATTTACGTAAGACATTGTACTTCCACTATTGAGTATGGCGTCTGCATATTCTTTACCGAACTTAAGTGAAAAATATGCACATGGTGCTGGTGTAGGCTCAACAAGATCGCCTAGACAATTTCTGTTAGGAATTGGTCGGTTTTGAAAAGAAGACCCGCTATTTCCAGCTTCACCGACTAAAACTGGATGGCTTTCGGGTTTTTTGGCACGAATTCCTGTGAATCAGAATTCAACTCAATTTCATGAAGTTGTGCAACAGTGCTTCTATTTGGAGGACGATCAATAGTGGGATTTACACGACAATTTTGTGTTTCGTGCGACGAATTTTTACACTTCGAGCACCAAATTCCCTGTGCACAACTACCATTACTACTACGACCACGGCTGCTAAAAAAAGTTCGTCCAGTTCCGCGGCCATTGCTACTATTTGAATTACCGTTATTGCTGCCGTTTTTTTAACTGCAATCTGATTTTGTTGGTGATTTGACCTATTAGGGCAGAATTTAGAAGTCCACCCGACTGTATTACAAACGTTACAAGTGTACTTTGCGTCATATTTAGGCAAGAAACTAGTGCTGTTACTCTCATAACCTCTAATACGATTTCTACCATTTCTAGTGTTACCAATATTTGAAACTCTAGTTTGGATTGGATTAGCCTGTCTCTTTTGAATCATATTTTCCAAGAAAAGACCTTGCATTTTTAAAATCTATCAAAGAAGTGAATTTTCTTGGCATCATAGGCATGTGAAAAGTCGAATTCAGTGTTTCCAAAATAACATCAATTTGATCAAAATCACTGATTCTAGCACCTGTGTTTTGTAAAATATCTGTGCATTTATTAAAATGCTTAATGAAACTTTCATTTTCTTGCATTCTCATAGTTCTAACCTTAGCAATTAGGTTATACCCATGTGACTGTACTTCAAACTTAGCCAAAAACAATGTTTTAAAATTCTCCCAACTAGAAAAAGGTTCATTTGCCAAAAACCAGTCAACAGCATCCCCTGCTAACCCTGATGGAACAGTTTGGTGGATAAATAATTTTTCGTCATTTTGTCATAAAAAATTTTGTCATTCAACCCATTAAATTCTCCAATTTTCAAAGCTTCCATTTTAGGCAAAGGAATTGACATTTCAACAGCTCTCTGGTAATTATTCTGTGATGAACAACTAACAACATTTGAACTACTACCAACTGGATTATTGCTAGGTGTCATAACAGGTGAACTGAAAACATTAGTTGTTGGAGTTAATGGTGGCTTAGGTGCAATACCAGCTGTACACACCGCATTTGCACCTCCTCATAAAAAATTAACTACGGTACTGAATCCAGTTTAGCACTCAAATCCAAGATGGCAGAGTCAGTAGAATTACTAGTTGTAAGAGGTTGGTTAAAATAATTTGGCACATAAGTAGGTATTTGAGTTGACACTTGGCTTGGTCCAGGCAAGGGTGCAGAATAATTTAGCATTGAAGATACAGTTACTGAAGGCTTTCCTAGCATTTGGAACACAGGGTCATTTGGCAAAATAGAACATGTTTGAACCTGTCCAGAGGGGTCAGTCCATGTTAGGGTTACTGGAATAAGTTGCTGCTGCTGCAAATTAGCAGTAGTTGTTACTGAAGTTACACAGGCAGGAGGAAAAGGAGGTGGAAAAGGCAAATTCACATTTGAAGGCATGCCTGGTACAAGTGGAACACCTCCTGTAACACTAGTATTACTTGCAACTGGTGAAAATAATTGTCCAACGTTTAGCAAAGTCAATGTAGGGATTGACATACTAACATTTAGGCTTGCTGATGTAGTATTCAGACCCAAAGTAGGAGTCCTCTGAACATTAGGGGAGCTGGGGGAAATTGAGCTGCTAATCTTGATGGAGTAACCCCTAATGGCGATTGCACAACTTGTGGAATAATAGGGGTAGTCATTTTAGCTGCTTGTTCCCTTCTAGACCTTTTCCCTATTTTATTAGGGTCCCAACTTAAACTCCAAGAGTCAGGGTCTAAATCTGGCTTAGATCTAGTAGACCTTGGCATAAAGTTACACAATACTGAAAGTCTTAGGCCTATAGGCTATGGAAAGTCACTTCAAGGCTAAAATTTAGTAGCCTACACAAATCAAAAGTAATCAGGATAGTTCCAGCAAAGGTAAAAGTCAAAAGGCACTAGCTTACATAGGCCCATACAAAATCTTCCAATAAAATAAAAAGCACTGACTGATCCAAACTAAACTCCACTGCAATATAAAAAGTTATTGCTATTTCAAACACAGTTCACAATACTCACAACTACTCAGGTTGTCTCTTGGTTACTCACTGTAGGCTGGGGTCCCAGGTGAAAATGGAACACCCAAGATGGCTGCCGGCATTCCAAAAAGGCTTCTTGGTGAAAATGGGTCCTTTCCTAGGTGAAAAATGGACGGCCGATGCACCACTTGTGTAACCCCGCTATGCCCGGTACAAGGAAGAACGCCAGAAGGATGGTAAATTCAGGGTTTATTCCAGGGCCACGCGGTCTGTCCTCAGGAGATGTTGTCCAATGGTTCAAGGATGCTCTGATTAGGGCTACGAGCAGAGTGGCACACTTTAGGAAGAGTTCTTAGCTGGTTAGGGACTAGCTCCCAGAGTGAGGCTGCAAGGGGCTGCAAGGCCTTAAGTACCTAGAGCTGCAGCCAGTACCTGCCACTGGTGGTGCAAGGTACATCCTGTACCATATCCTGGTATCCCATGATCCATCTCTGCTAGCAGCTACCCCTAGGGGCAGGCAAGGCCAGAGCCATCCAGACCACTGATCTCCAGGGACTAGACCATACATCAAATTACATAGCATTACTGGAGTACTTCAATAAAGATACAGAGTATACAGAATAGATAGCATGGAGCCATAGCATCAAGGTAAAGAGGCCCACTAAGGCCCTAGCTTAAGGAGTACGAGGAAGCTGTGGAAACCGTCGTTGCATGGGTCATCGGCAAAAGTGCGGGGTAACTTGATAACCCACACTTTTTGCGATAACGAACACTTCCGGTGTTGGTTAACGGGATTTAACCAACGGAAATTTAGCATGGCGTTGAGTTAGCGTGACGTGCTATAAATATATGTTAATGTTCCGCCCAAGCTTTGTCTCACGTCTATTATTCGATAACTATTTGCGACCCTGAATTCCTAGGACTAAAGAAAATAGGTGTCTAACGGAAATCTAGTAATTTCACTGTCCTTGTTGACCTTGGGACCTTTGAATTACTATAGCAATACTCGAAAAGCCTTTGTTTTAATGACTTTCGACTTTATTTTAATTTTAATTTTATTTTATCTACCATTAGGTCAACCAAAAAACGGGGGAGGGGAGAAGTGTTCCAATGTGCGGGCGTCCTTGATTTCATTAACCATGCCATTATTTACCCTAGTACCAAAATGCGAGCCTGGTGGAGCGTTTTTTATGGGCCACCCTGTACGTATATTCGTAAAAACTAACCATGGTATGTACATCGTCGTAATATGTACATACATTCTCTTGTCATAATCAGTCGTTTTTTTTGTGTCGTCATAATTACTTTACAAAGCTGTCTCTTAGCATTGAAATCTCCTCCAACAACAACAAAGCATTCAACACGTTGAATTTCTTCCAAAAGATCGAGAATAGCATTGGGATCTGAAAGCCGATCGAGGTAAACAGAGCAAATCGTTAAAGCGTATTCTTCAAAAACACAATTGACTGTCGTAAGGTCACGATTACTCCACTGCTGGATAAGGGTCGTTTGGCAAATGGATTTCTTCACAACAATGGCTGCCCATAAGTGAGTATCAGGAAAAGTTCTAGGATCAGCATGGAAACAGGCATGGTCATTCCAACCATGAGTAGGCACGCCACCCCGAAGCAGGTAAGGTTCTTGTAATAACGAAAAATCAAAGTTGCGGGCGAGTTGACAGTTAGCATAAGCTTCCTGGCCTCTTCCCCAGTTAAGCTGACCAAAGTTGAGGGCGTAACTAGCCATCATAAGCAGTCCGGTCTCTACATCTACAACGTTGGGAAATAAGGTCCGGGCAGACAGAGCTGCTTGCTAAATGATCAGTGGTTCTTCCCTTAATAGCAGCACAGTTGAGACAGATTGTCTGGTCCGCAGAGCAGGCAGAAAGTGCATGTTCGCCACCACATTTCGGACACACCAGTTTCCCATACATTTATTGGCAGTATGGCCGTAGGTTTGACAACGGAAACATCTTGTCACAGGGAAGAACTCTTCAATCCTGACAGTAACTGAAGCCAATATACACTGCTTGGCTTTTGTGAGCGCGTTGTAAACATCAATTGAAACTTCTGCAATCCAGTTTTCTCTTATTGGATTTCGACACTTTCGCTTCGTAACAAGATTAAGTCCAGCAATGAGTGCATCGTGTGAAAAACTCTTAAACAAATCCTGATTTGGGGCAAGAATGTTATCACGCAGTCTGCTTGCCTCATACCCCACATCGATTCCTGTAAACATAATGGTAGGTCTTTTACGAACCTTCTGGATCACAAATCCACCTTTGTCTGTTAACGTGGATTCCAACTTCTCCAGTTGAGCTGCACTCTGGCAATGTATGGCTACTCCACCATATTTCAGTTTCACAACTTGCTTAAAAGCACCACCCACATCTTGCACCGTGGCATTATCAATAATTTTCTGGTTGGTTTTGGAAGCGTCGCTTTGAACAGTCGGGTTGGTTTCGGCCCAACGAACAATGGTGGTATACTTAGTGATTTGTGGTCCGGCTTTTAGATTTTGCTGAACGTTAGCATAGGTTTTGTCATTTCCAGACGGGACAGTGCCTTGAACAAGATGAGGGGTCATCGGTGCTGAGCTAAGCATACTTCCTTGGACATATTTCGTTGCTTCGTAGTTGGCCCATTTAGTAGCAACGGCTCTACATTCACGCATCAGTCTCCTTGTCACAACCAGAAGTAAATTTTGCATTGAAAAGTTCACTAATTTTCTTGTAACTCTTTCAACATTGTATTGTAACCTGGCATAAGCAATGACCACGATGCCTGATCGACCTCGGTATGATTTGGTTCCATGATTCAATACCTATACGCAAAAAAGAAAAACAAACAAAAAAAGACGAAAAGTGGTTGGAAAAAAAGGTCGAGGGGGATGGGGTCAGGGGGTCCAAAGGAACTGCCCCGGCCTAAAACCACTGCAAAAAAAATTTACTACAGTCCAATGTCTGGTCTTGAACTACCATTCAGTAATTGTATTGGGTAATAGTAATTCCAACATGGCTACCTCCACTGACTGGATGTCAACACAAAGTCCTAACACAAATTGTTCAGCAAAAGTACCAGTCAAGAAGCCCAAAATACACTCAAACTAACCTCTGCGTATTCATAAATCGGTACCATTCACCAAACGCCGGCCCACTGGTCCAGGAACACCAAATTCTTCTCGAATCTCGGCATCCCAGAATCCAGCACAGTGACAAGCGGTGCCCAGGAGGTTATCCGAGGAAATACACTTCAACCGTTTTAGTCTTCTGTATAGCCGGAACATTTGAGAAGACTATTGCAACGACTTTGTCCGTCGGTCTGTCAGTCCTTCAAGCTCTTTTTTTTTAACTTCAGAACTATACTAGATGGAGACGACACGGTTTTCACCATTCGATCCAGCCACCAAAAGTAACTTTAAAAATACCTCAGATTAAAACATTGTTGCTTCCTCATAGCTAATAAGCTTTCTCGACGTAACTATGTAGTAGATATCCGTGAGGCTTTGTCGATTTACCGATTATAATTGCGAGCGAGCGAGAAACGGCTAGTCCACTATCGAAGGGGTGGAGGGAATCACGAGTGGGCGAAGCCCACGAGTCTCTCCCTCCAGCCCCGAGATAGTGGACTAGACGTTCGAGCTCAGGAGCAATTATAATCGGTGAATCGACAAAGACTCACGGATATGTATTTTAATGCTAAGGTGTGACATCGAGCCAACATTTAGTTATTTGAGATTAAAAAAAAATTTATTTGAAAATTTTATTTGTGAAACATGACGTAAATTCTTGAACTCAAACTTCCGGTTTAAACTTCCTGTCTGTGAAAGTCTCACGCACGCGACGACGTCCCTATATCCAGTCCCAGTCACCGACGTTTGTGTTTAAGGTAAAACCATATTTTTTCTACTTTATTAGTTTAAATAAGATATAGCGTATAAAATGCGCTATTCGCTTGAGTCTCGTAGGTTTTTAGGTGTGTTTTAAAAGGTGTCAGTAGGCTAGTTTTTGTTCCGTCGGAACGAAAGGTTGTCGGGGGTTCGGCTTGGACTATTTATTAATGGATGGGGGTGGGGAGGGGGCTAGCATCGTACGCGAGGTTTTTTTTTTTTTTTCGTGTTTGTGCGGAAAATGTCGCCAGGTTATAAATGTGCTGTTCGCTTGAGTATCGTATGTTTTTAGGTGTATTTAGGTGTGTTTACAAGTGTCGGTAGCCTAGTTTTAGTACTGTCGGAGCAAAAGGTTGGCGGATTGGGCCATTCTTACATGGGTGGGGTTCTAGCATAGTAGCCTACGCGAGGTTTTTTTTTCGTGTTAGTACGATAAATGTCGCAGGTTGCAAATGTGCTTATTTATGTTGGTTAAATTTGTGTTGTGTACGGTAGTTTTGCAAAGTATGTCACGTGGTAGACCAATGGTTGTGTAGAGCGCGGAAAAAGTGTTAGATTATCCAAAAAAGTGTGGGTTATCAAAAAAAGTGTGGGTTATCAAAATTAACCCACGGTCACGTGTGTGGGTTTTCAGATTAACCGTATATAACGGCTACACTTTTAGCATGGGGATGTGTTGGCGTGACGTCACCGCCGTGCATTAAGAAATAATAACCTTTGATCACCGCATTTAAACCCTAAGCCGCCCGCGCAGTGAACGACTTGGCCGGGCAGCCAGGTTGCTGCAGACCATGAAAATGATTAGTGCGTAGTTTTACATAACACGGTAAACATTCTCATTGGCTGCAGCGACCTGGCTGCCCGGCCAAGTCGCTCAGTGCGCGGGCGGCCTAACGATAACATGCAACTGTAAAAACAAAAGGATTTCGTTAGCGACATTAAACATTAGCTTCATTTAAGAGTCTCAACCCCATGTTTTTTGGATGAATAGGCTTACTCACGAACCAAATTCTCCGTTAGCTGCTACTTACAAATTTAAAACGGCTGATAAAAAAAATAGCCCTGAAAGCAGAAAAGAAGCCAGAAATCATGTTGCTGCGGCAACATCAAGTTGCTATGAGTCTATCTTGGCTTCATTAATTAAACACTATATTATGACATCACTTTGCTCGCTACTGCTGATCTATATTCGTGGCACGTATAACTATGACTGTAACACTGTAACCGTTTGCCGGGAGGCACACCGCATTGCATAAATGAACAGGCCTATTCTTTAACCCAGTTCTCCTTTAACTGTTACACTTACGAATTAGGCCTAAACGCTGATAGTTACGTCTAAA